>OVBA01001717.1:0-40739 GCA_900406435.1 Lepidium aucheri | reverse complement strand
CATTAATTATATTTAAAGTTTGATAAGATTAATTTAAAAATTATATTAATTGTAGTATTTGGTGTGAATAATACTTAATTTATATTTATAAATGAAAAATGATTTTGGTATTATTATAATATAACAATAATAAAAAAAGAAGAAATAATAATATTTTAAGTTTTAGTGTGATGAATAGTGTTACACCAAATTTGGTGTATCACTGTAACAATTACATTAAATTTGGTGTTTTGGTGTTTTTTTGGTGTCCCATTAGAGTGCATTTTACACCAAATTTGGTGTTTTGGTGTCCCATTGGAGTTACCCTTAATCATTTGACCAAAAATACTTATTCTTCCCATAAGCATTCCAATACATATAATTAAACCTATATGAACTACTTTTCAAGTTTAATAAGTAGTATATTTTGGTCAAATAATTTAATATATGAATTTTAATACCATTATAATTTGACTCATGTGAACCATAAAAATACAGATCATACTTTGTCAATTAAAGTGTCAATAATTCAGCAATATGTATTGGTTTACGGTGAATTAAAGTTAACTATCCGGAGAATATACACAGAACTATACATAAATCAAAATAGATACATTCTATAGATCCTTTCCAATAAAAATGATAATTTTGCGCTATTTTTAGGTAGAAAAAAAGAAATGTTGAGTGACAATGTTAATCATTTGAACATATTGTATAATCCGATTGCCTACGCATGAGTTACTTATATGTAGCATTTTTTTTGTTGCTGGTGGATTTATTTAAAACAATGTAAAGTTACATATACTTTTACTTCGAATAGTCGAGGAACATAATAGATTTTCTTTTATTAACCATTTATAATATTCTAACGACATACTAAAAGAGTGTTGGCTTAGGGCATCTCCAATAAATCTTTTTGTTAATATTGAATCACAATTGGTCGATCCATTCAAGTTCCTACATAATGTAGGTAATAGAATTCGATCTTCGATGTGCAAATGTGTCTGCCTTTAGTGGACTTACTACCTGCCACTAGACTAAAGACCACATGCTTCTCGACAAGCCTTTAAAACCTCAAATTTTTAAAATTTTCAAATTCAATAAATCCTCAAAACTCAAATTTAAGGTTTTACTATTCAAAACTTCAAAACTTTTTTTTGTTGTTGAAATATTAAATTTATTGATCAACAAAAATATTTTCTATACAAATTAAATCAAAGAACAGGTTTATTTTGGAACATGTTTGCGAAAAAATACAACAAAAGTTAAGTGAATTGGAACTTCAAAATTATTTGCTATTTATAATTTAGTCTTTCTATTTATATGTAACACTAATTATAGTATTAAATTTTACTTTAGACAAAATAAGTACATTAAGACATACTCAAAGTTTTTAATATTAAATAAATATAAAAAATAACATCAAAAACAAATATTATACAAACAAAAAGTACATAAAATGATATACAAACAAAAAAATGCATCAAACAAAAGATAATCGTAAATTTATAATTTTAGTTTGTTTGTGTTTTATAATCGTAAATGTAACTTTTAATCATATTTAATTATCACGTAACTTAATATATTTATATAGTATTGTGTATAATATTTTTGTGCATATTTTATATATTTATGAAGTTTTATCATTTTTGAAACTTTTATTAGTGTTAAAGATTATAGTGAAAATTACTAATAATTTAAATAATTTTTTGAAAATCATGGTTGAAATTTACTCACTTCAAAACCTCATTTTCAAGTTTCTTGTTGAGGATTCTTCCAAACATTGTGCGTCCTTGAAACTTTAAGTTTACTTCTCACTAGAGATTCCAACATAAGTATATTTCTTTTCGGACAGAAACACTTCGACTAAGTTAAAATAGATAAAACAAGGAATCTAGTTACATATATACAAATTACAGGAAAATCATAATTTCATTTCTAGAGAAATATCATTTGCCAAAAAATAAATCAATGCAAAGGAAAAACAAAGTAAAGAAGAGAAAGAAAAAAAAAGACAAAAGGGACATTAGGCAGCTAGTTTAATCATGAAGATCCCGAGTCATCAAAGTTAGGAAGCTCCTTGGTTTTTTATATATTCAATTTATAAAGTAGTATGAAAGTAATTAAGTTTACAAATAAAGACAAAATAGTGATTTAGTCAACATGAAATTCTAAAATACGAAAGTCTCCTGTCTCGGGCCCCTAAATACGATCTTATAATTCTTCTTTTTTTTGTTAACTACTCATTCCGTTTCAATTTATAAGGATTTTAAGTTTTTTCATAAAGATTAAGAAACATATTAATTGTCTTTTAAAAACTGTTTGAATATTTAATTTAAATTCAATCTAACCAATCATAAATAATTCTGCAGAATATTAAAAGTCAAATAATATTAACTTCATTAAATTTTACTAAAACTATGCAAAACACCTTATAAATTGAAACAAAATAAAAATCTTAAAACCCCTTATATATTGAAACGAAGAGAGTAATAAGTACGATTAACCTTTCTATATATAATTGTGTTTGGTAGGACTTAATATAAAAAATATTGTTTTTTTTTGGTGTGAAAAGGGAGGAAAAGCTCTCCCAAACTTTATTCAGACTATAAAACCAGTTCGGGAGCATAAACTAAATTATGAAAACCCAACGATAGAGAGTATGCATAGTTAGCCAATCCATCCGCTAGACAACTGGCCTTCCTATACACATGTGACACTCGGACAAATCCAGTCCTTTGAGATAAAGCCATAGCACAGTCGTACTAGGAACGAAAGGGGATGCCTATCCGGAATCCCTTTCATTAAAAAATCCGCCACCACCTTTGAATCAATCTCAACCTCTAGTCGAGTGATTCCCATTTTCCAAGCTATATAAAGTCCATAATAGACTCCCCAAAGCTCCGCTAAGATTGCCGAACAAACACCAATGTTTAACGCAAACCCACGACACCATTCCCCTTTGTGGTTCCTCACCACTCCTCCAGCCGCAGCAAGGTTTGACAAGCCTTTTGAAGCTCCATCTGTATTTAATTTGAACCATACCTCCGATGGAGCTGTCCACCTTGCACTCCGCCTCCCACTTGGCATAATACTAACATTCCGATACGGTTTATCTCATTGGTAGCTATTAAAGACTTCGCTAGCAACAGTGTTCACAAATTGTACTTGATCCTTGCAATATTTTTTGTTCCCAAACACATTATTACATCGCCACTTCCAACTCCACCAACATGTTATCGAGAACATTATGTTCCATTGAACATTGCCAACTCGAGAGTCATCTCCCAAATTCATGAAAATCCATTCAAGTAAAGATTGAGAGAAGAACAACGCTTGTTTTCTTGGCGGAACTAGCCTAGACCAAAGTCCTTTCATTGCTCCACAATCTCGCAAAATGTGTAAGATAATTTCAAGGCCCAATTTGCAAACCTGACATATTGCGGAATCACCAATGTGACGCCTTTCTCTTTCAACATTTGTCATCAAGACCTGGTGTGTTCCAAGCCAAAGAAATAACCGCACACGTTCGGGAACCCGTATACGCCATATTCGGTTGAAAAAAGAGCTCATATTTTGTCGAGCTTCAGCTTGGGTATTTAGAGAACGATAGGCACTACTTACCGTAAATGTTCCATCACCACTCGGACCCCATGATGCTCGATCTTTAGCTCCCATCACAAGATCAACAACAAAGGCATTAAGGCTTAGCATAGTAGCTTGTGGCACATACGGACATATACGAGTGCTGTCCCAACCTCTTGCATGTTGCCACATATCTTTAACACGAAGGTTAAGTATGTCCGCCGGAATAGGCTTAGTCGAAATATCTACCAAACATTCTGGTGACAACCATCTATCCTTCCAAAAGAAAGTGTCCCTACCATTGCCAATTACCCATCGAAGACCTGGAGTTACAACTTCTCGGATACTTGAGCATATCCCTCGCCAAGTAGATGAACAAGTTTTACTAGCTTGAATTTCTACACAATCTCTAAACTCATTAATGTGATATTTTGATCGTAGCAACTTAGCCCATAGACTTGTGTTATTGTCAAGCAGCCGACATCCTACTTTTGCTAGTAGAGCTTTGTTCATTTCTTGTGATTTTCGAATTCCTAAACCCCCAATCGGTTTAGGTTTGCACACAACATTCGAAGAAAGAAAGTGTTGTTTCCGTTTCTCATTCGTACTTCCCCAAAGAAAAGCTCTCGATATCTTGTTAATAGCTTTGTGCGTTGAACCCGGAAGCTTGGCCGTACTCATTGTATGAATGGGTATGGACTGTAAAACCGATCTAGTCAATGTTAATCTCCCAGCCATGCTAAGACACTTGTCTTTCCACCCAGACAGTTTAGAGTTAATGCGTTCAACTACTGGATTAAAAGTCATCTTGTTGATCCGTTTATGCAACACCGGCATCCCCAAGTACTTCCCCAAATCTTGAGTAATTTGAATCCCACTTTCTGTGCTTACATTTTGTGCAATCTTACGGTCAACATTCTTTGAGAAGAATATTTTTGACTTGTCTAGACTGATTTTCCTGTCCCGATGCGTTGCAAAAACGTTCTAACACCTTCCTTATCACACGAATCTGTCCAACGGAAGCTTCAGCAAAGAGAATAAGATCATCGGCGAAGCAAACATGTGATAACTTTGGTCCACCTCGAGATATAACAATCGGTTTCCATTCTTTAGAAGCAATAGATCGATCAATCAAATGGCATAAAAATATTGTTAAATAGGGCTTAATCAATTTTCTTCATATTATGTATTTAGAAAAAGATTTATCTTCTTCTAAACACAATTCTTCTTTGGGATAGCTTTCTGTATTCTTCTTCCAATTTTAGTGAAATTTTAAACCTTCCAAAAAAGAATCATAAACTATTTACTTTTCTAATTTACTTGTTTATAAATCCAATAGATATTGTTCTATATTCTAAAGACACATACGTTATTTTGCGACCAAGTTTTTGAAAAGCAATAGATCAGTTTGAAATAAAAAGATTCATTTGGTCACCGAAACAAAAGAAAATACACAATTCATTAAAATTTGCATATTTTATATACTTGAATTAGTACATATATAGGTATGACTTTATCTTGTGAAATTGGTTGTGATATAATAATTGGTTGATAACGAAGATTTGATCAAATCTAGATATGAAAATTGAGAAGTCAAATCTTACTCTCGTGACCTGCTATCAGTTATGAACAATTAAATATGCATGCAGTTTCGTCAACAATTTGCAGAGAAATATGGCTTACATAGCATAAATTTTTTAATTAGATTAACAAAACTCAGTTTATAATAATACAAATTCTAAATTCTATTGTATAGAGTTATTTTTAACTAGTTAGAATTAAACTATAATATAAATAATTGTAGAGATGAATATTTGACACTTGAAATATGAGCCATCTGGTCGAGTTGTAGAGAAGGATTCGGGTGCCAACATGTTTTAAGTTGATATAAAAATATATTGTTTTGGATACTTATAGATATAGATTTTTGTTTTAAGTCCATTTGCATACTCGAAAAAAGAATTTATCAACGAACTGCATGCATTTCTCTCAAAAATTAGATTGGATCCTTATATAGATTTGAGATATCCCGTGAGTTATCAAAAAAAAAAACATTTAATTAACTTGAATACAAACATTCCCTCGTAAATTATTATATTACCAATTTTGTATATTGTTATATTGCCATTTCGTAAAATAAGTAATGGTTAGAATATAATATGCTCGAATAATATGAAAGTACTAATTTGAGTGTTTATCAGAGTTTAAGTACGTGGATAACTATACAAACACATCGTTAAAATAGAGACCATATATTACACACACATATAAATAAATATAGACCATATACTGAAACACATGCATAATATGTATAGGGTAAGTAATTTATTTATCTAAAA
This sequence comes from Lepidium aucheri, assembly GCA_900406435.1. Lineage (NCBI taxonomy): Eukaryota > Viridiplantae > Streptophyta > Magnoliopsida > Brassicales > Brassicaceae > Lepidium > Lepidium aucheri. The sequence goes on along the minus strand of OVBA01001717.1, from coordinate 34,836 downwards.
GAAAGGTGAACCAATAAAGGTAATTATAAACTTTAAAAAGCATTAAATTAATATCAAATGCGTTTAATTTACATTATCAAAATGCAAATTGCGCCGCTAATTCACGCGGTTCCACGTGATCAGGGACACTAGAGTGGGTCTCGCTGCTTCGGTTCTAATGAAGAATACAAGGTATGAGTGATTAAGTAAAATCCTTAGTGATTTTAATTTTAAATTCATAGAATATCTATGACCAGTTAAGTACATACTAGTATCATATAGTATTAATGATATTTTAATTCCTAGTTGCTAGTTTAAGCTAAAACCACTAATGGTTTTGTTCAAATAATTTTTAATATATTAGACTAATTTATCACCTAAACTTTAAACTTGTGACGCTAAGTTATGTTTGAAGTTGAATTCTAATTAAACAAAATTTAAGAAGAAAATATCTAATTGATTGATCAAATAATATTTTATTTTTTATTAACAATTGGAATGATAAGACTCAATCTTTAGTCTGATTTACTCATAATTTCTTAAATTCTTAAGTTTACGCAGATACATGGATTATTAGCCGGAGACATGTAAACTACGAGAATTTTTGCAAATATTTCATTTATTCGGTTTTTTATATGGTGATGAATATATTGCTATAATTTCATTTACAAAAAAATCAAATGAAACCCTACAATTTAAGAAAATTCTTAGAATATTAACGTGAAAGCTAAGTTTTCTACTTCAATTTGAAGAAGTTAATTTTCTTTCTACTTTAATCCTCTCAAGAGCTAAAAATGCTAAATACAGAAAAAAATACATAATACATCAGTAAATAGTTTGGGTAAAGATTGGAAGACGATCACATCCATTCGTCGGCTAATAATAATGACTCGTGACCTAAACCTTAGACTAGGGATTGCTGTCCACCATAAATCTTTTTAATACACCACATTTATTTTTCTTATACTTCAATTTCTTTATATCACTAGAGACTTTGCGTTACATAATTTATAATTAGAAAACAACTTCTTCTTTTTTCAATTGAAAGTACTTCAAAAATATTAGAAATTTATTTTTGGTTTTTTTTTAAGATACTACTTAATGCCACGTCATTCTTATTAGACTTAATAATACATAAATTATCGCATAAATGCTTCGTTGAAAAAGGTTATGTCAATGAAAGTCTAATCGCCGTGATTAAGCGGTAAACTTCAAAGGCTGTCCAATGAAGATAAAATGTCAAAGCAATGTGACTTTAGACTGTTCTTTTTTTACTTTTATTGTTCTCACACATTTTTGTTTTTGTTTTCTTTTCACTTTTGTTTTTTGTTTTTTATAAATAAAAGTTTTCTAACATTTTCAATTAGTGATTTCATAAAAATTTTCATTACAAAATAAATAATCAATGGAGTTGACAGGAGAAAGAAACGATAAAACAAACGGTGGGGAGCGTTTTGCGGGGGAGGGACAAATAGAGAAAAACTCCCTGTTCTAACACGTGGCACTTTAATCACCATTGATTAACATTTACTATCAACTTGAAATGCCTATTTTTTTACTATGAATTAACCAGGTTTAATACATAGTTAAAATACTTAAACCTTTAATAATATTTTCTTTGTTCTTTATTAGTTGATGTTTTAGAAAAAAAGTTGTTTCTTTTTAGTTAATATTTTAAAATTTCTATGCAAAATTTATTGCACTTTTGATATTTTTAACTCTTTAAATTCTGTAGATTGATTTGTAATTGGTTAAACTATTTTGAAATTTTTGATAAACTATATTTTTTTAGAAAAAATAAAAAAATTAATAATTTCTTAATATGTGTAAAATGCATAAAACATCAACTATAGAATATTATGTATAATAAATATGATTATTTAGAGTGGAATTTGGATAAATAAAACAAAGAAATAACATTCAATCACTTGACCAAGATACTTCTCTATTTTTCTTTTGTTAAATAATTCTCCACTTAAAATACTGTTTCTAAATTAAAAAAAAATATAGTTAATTCGAAAAAATGAGATTGTCAAAAAATTTAAATATTTATATCTGTAGTTTTTCTAATCAAACTTTAATTTCTTAAAAATCATGTAATTTTATTTGATAGTATTTGAAGTTTAAATTATGATCATGTTTATGAGGAAAACTTATATAGCTTTTGATGTACTCCTCTCTGTTTTTTATTGATTGATTTTTTAGAAAAATCAATCATATTAGAAAAATATTTAATAGTTAATTTTTAATGTATAATTTTCTGTAATACAAAATTTTCTATAACTGTAAACTAATAGTAATTCAGTAAATGCAATTTATGTTTTGGAATTTGTAATCTATAATTATTAACTGGTTAAATTTGCATAGAAATTTTTTAAAATCAATCTTTAAGAAAGAAAAAAAATGTCTAGAAAATCTATCTTAAGGGAACTGAGTGAGCATTGAATAGGCTTAATGGATGTATATAAAAATTCGTTATTTGACTCTAATAGGAAATTATTATTTACAAAAGGAAGAGGAAATTATGTGGTATATCGAAGACAAATGTAGAAAATAAGCATACATACTAAAGGAATGATTACTCTAAGAAAATTACTCAAAATAATATCACCTATCTATTTAACCATTATATATATATATATATATATCCTTCTCTTTTATTTTATTTTATTTTATTTCAAACAATATAGTAATAAGTGATATTTATGTGATGGGGATTCACTCAAACTGGAAGATAACTGTAGTGAAGTGCCCAAAGCAAAAGATCTTCATGGGACTCTCTCTCTCTATGTCCTGAAATCCCTCTTTCTCCTTCTCTCTCTTAATCCACAGAGAAAACCCAGCAATTTTCACTTTCACAGATCAAAATTGTGTTGTGATCTTAAACATTGAAGAAAGACTGATTTCATGGCGGCTTTTGCAGTTTCTTAATTTCAATTTTGTCTTCTATTTGGTATCTCTTTGTGGTGTGTTGTGTGTGTGATGTGGTTGGATAGAAATGGCAGGGTTCTTCTATCTAGGAGGGAGAGACAACAACAACAACAAGCAAGATCATCAACAAGTGAACAAAGATCATCATCAAGACAAAAGCAATTATCTCTATCTCTACAAAGACGAGATCTATAACAACAACAAGGGTTTCGAGATTTGGCCTCCACAATACTTTCAACAACAAGAACAACAACAACAGCAACATGCTTCAGCTACTCCTACAAACTTCTACTCATTTGGGATGGTTCCAAGTGGAAGCAGTAGCAACAACAACAACAATAACCGAAGTCGGAGTTTATACTTTAACGTAGTCTCCGATCATGAACCAGGAGGATTCACAGTAACAAGACAAGGAGGTATGAATTGTCAAGATTGTGGTAATCAAGCTAAGAAAGATTGTCCTCATATGAGATGTAGAACTTGCTGTAAAAGTCGAGGTTTTCATTGTCAAACTCATATTAAAAGCACTTGGGTTCCTGCTGCTAAACGCCGTGAACGTCTTGCTCAACTCGCTTCTTTGCAACATCAATCAGCCACTAGTCGTGAAACAGAAAACGCAAACGCTAAACGCCTTAGAGAAGCTAGTGAGAATGATGATAAAGACCATAGTGGTGGTAATGCTAATGGATCGGCTCTTGCTAATACTCGTGTGGTAAATGCTAATTCTAATTCAGGTAAATATTCGAAATTAATAATACTGAAAATAGCTTTCTAGATTGATTGAATTTTACATTTAAAAAGTGTCAAATTTTTTATAATTATGAATGTTTGTGGAGAAGTACAACATCATTTGCGTGTGAATGAGGATGTCCACCGGATATTTCTGCTTTATTTATACAAGTTACTGTTTCTTAGTAAACCTGACGACATAAAAGAGTTTAAAACCAAGATCAATTTCATGTAAAAGATTTGATTTTAATTTATTGGATGTATAATAGTTATTACACTTTATACTTCATAACATGTTACCATAAAAGATTAGGTTTTATTGTTTGTTATTCTTATAATCAATGTATAATGAAATTTTAGGGTTGGATGTGAGTCAAAACTTACCACCGGAGGTTAATTCACCGGCGATTTTCCGGTGTGTTCGAGTGAGTTCCATTGAAGAAGATGAAGATGAACAAGAATATGCTTATCAAACAGCTGTGAACATTGGAGGACATGTGTTTAAAGGCATTTTATATGATCAAGGACCAGATCAGGATCATCATCTTAATCTTCTAGCTTCTACTGCAACTATCAACAATGTGGAGGAAACTACCACAAAGACTGTCTCTGGTAACAATAATAATGGCGGATTAATGATTGATCCATCTTCACTTTATCCATCTCAACTTAACTCATTCATCGCCGGTACGCCCTTTTTCACACCTCCAAGGTCATGAGATTCAGACTATTGTTAATGTTTAAAACGTTGAAATAATGAGAGGCTAGCTTTTTCTTGTTGTCGTTTTTGTATTCGTCTTTTGAAATTTCGTGCAATTTGATAAAATACTCTTTAGCTAGCTTGTGATTAACATGCACATCCAACGTACGTTTCTCAAAATGATTAATGGGAGTTGAATTTAACGTTCTAGTTTTAGAGTTCGATCATTTATTATTGCACTTTATTTTTATAATAATCGGATGGACAAAACTCGATTCATAGTCAAACACGTTGAATAAACACGATTCCTATTAGTCAAACTCGGGTTATCATTTTGAATTTTCCTAGCTTCTTATGGAATCGTTAAACCCTGATAATATCACGTTGGACAAACTTGTAATCAATATTACAATTTCTTAGTTCCCTCTTTTGGCTACTACGATCTATATATGATTCTCCAACTCATTTATGTTAATAAAGATCGGTTTATGTAATTCAATTGTAATGTGGTTTTGTTTAAGTTTTATAATTGATATTACTATTTAATTAACACTCTTATTTATTGGTGTAAGACATATATATTTATTACTATTAAAAGGTCAAATCATTAATTTCTCTTTTTATTAATAAATTATATTTTTGGGTGCGATATTGAATTAGCTTTCTGATTGGTGATGAGCTCGAAGCTGCTTTTATCCCCGTTTATCCGTTTGCTTGCCGGATCTAAACATGACTTAACTTAGATTTCGTGTTCCATTCATGGATTTGAAAGGAAATATATATATATATATATATATATAAGAAGACTTTAAACAAAAATTTTTATTTCATAAATGAATTTCTACAGAGTAGTATTTAAAATTAGTTTTAGATTGAAATATATAACCAACATCTCAGAAAAGATGGAAAAAAGGTTGTCTTGAAATGGGTCATGGGGCTTTAAATTACATTTCATGCACTAACTTTAATTTAGTTTGCTTATATATTAATTATAGAGTTTTGTACATCCTTGGTTTGATTTCATTATACGCATTAATATTTATAGTTTAAATTATAGATTAGATTTTGTAGATCTATTAAAGTATTATGTTTTTTGTAACTTTATCATTTATCTTTAAAAATGAGAGTAAAGATAGTGTTATATAATTAAGTTGTATTTTTTGTGATAAATAGTAAAATTGCAAAATGATTTGTAAAGAATTCTATATTTATATCGTATTTGAATTTTCGAGTTGAATAAGTCAAAAAAAAACTTCATATATACTTACATGAAGGACCTTTTAGTCTTATAGTTTTTACTTAGATAAATAGTGTGATTCCATTTAGATTTATCCCCTGTCTATAATCTTAGGACGTTAATAAGATTAACCAATTTGTAGAATGTCAAAATATGAGTAAATACGTAACATGTGAAATGTTGGCGAAGATGAATGTAAATGGATAGAAATAAAGAGCATTTATATCAAACTACTTCTCTGCAACACTATGATACTTTTAGCTATTGATTATTACTTGCATGGACGTAACCAAACTAATACTAAAAATCGATTTAATTATTTTTTGAGTACATTGATATTATTATCAATAATAATGATTAGCTAGTACTGTTATAGATTGCTTGATTAGGACAAGTAAAAATGACAGAGGAAAAAGATGGAAGTTTCTCAAAAACTGTAGAGTGTCTGACTGACTACATGTGATCTCCAACTTTCAGTCTTCGATCAGAATTATTAAAAATTAATTTTCAATAAATGTAATTGATCCAAAAATCATGATCATTATTTCCTCTGTAAATTTTGCATAATATGCAAAAGCCCTAGAGCTTCATAGGATTAAGTCTATTTATGGTTCTAGAATTAATTATTTTTTGTCATATGTATTTTGTCTTTATTATTACATAACTGATGACGTACATATGGTACGTACTTAGCTATATTTTCAGAGGTCAAATGTTAGGCAATGTCATTAATTGTCATTAAAATTTGTTAGGCTATGTTTGAAATGATAGTTAGCTACTAAATTGTATATTAACTGTGTTGCAAAAAGGGAATTAATGAGTCTTTAAGACCGAGTTCTTCTTAGTCCGATAGTTAGGATGATTCAGCAAATGGCTATAATATTTAGAATTGAATTTCTCACCTCTACCAGTTTAATAACTTAAATATAAATTTTAAAGATTGTGCTAGTTTATGGATCGAGTCTAATCGATTCAATTGTTAAAAAAATAGTAATGAAGCAAGAAGAGTCCAAAGACTCGACACATATCACTGTGAATATTGTAAAGTGTTTGGTCAAAGTGAAAGACTGATTCCAAACTAAGAATTTGAAATGCATATTCTCAACATTTCTTATACTTTATATAAAAACATCGGTTATACTTTATACCTAACTTGATTATGATTGATATGACACTTTCTTTCCTTATCATAAATTCTTTTTACAAAATTCATAAATCTTCCGACGTGTAGATGTAGATATCAAATAGTGAACATGTCAAAGAAACAATTGGTAGATGTTACAATATCATATTACTAAGAAACAGTTGTTAGGTGTTACAATATCATATTATTAAAAGATAGTATGTACATAGTTTATAGAAAGTTTTTTTTTTTAACTTAGTTTCAAGTTTTCTAAAAAGACATAAAACATTAATTTTTTCTAACCAAACAAAAGCAATTTAGTAGCAAAACTCGAATTTAAAACCGACCGGTTGTTTACCATTTATCCTAAATTATCTCTATCAACCTTCTATTTCTCCTTTACATAAAAAAAATTGATTATGAATTGTATAAAATTCTAGTCTACAACACTCAACCAGCTCAAATTGAAAACTACATGTAAATTTCACATATATAATCAAAAATGTTTGGTAATAAACCTACAGTTACAGCTTTAAACAATCCAATAGGGTAGACAACCAAACAAGAGATTGGTCCCCTCCCTTTGATCATGAAGCAACTGAGTGAAACTAGTGGTTAGGGTTTCTCATGGATTTAGTTAAGTTCGTTCTACGATTCCTTGTCGTTGTCCTAAAAGTTTTTTACACATCGGTCTGATTATTATTTATTTTGTCTACCTGCAACTGTTATGTCTTTATCAGCACAATTATGGTCCAAAACAACAAGTATGTATGATGTTCTTATCTAATACACCAATGCTGCGTGTTCGTCGTACACGAAGATGCGTGAGATAAGAATTGGACGTCACGGTCACGTGATTGATAATTAAAAGTCACGGGATATTGGTTAATAATTTGGAGAGAAAGAGTCAAGTTTATTAGAAAATATCTTATCAAGAGAAGAAAAAGGAAAATGTTTTCTTAGTGATAATGAAATCGTTGGAGAGATTTTAGGGCAAGAGAGTTTGTCTCTTGTGCCTATAAATAGAGAGGTTAATTGTAAACCTAATTCTCTAAGAACTTAGAGAGAAGTTTAAGAGAGATTAGTAAATTAAGACTAGGTTATCGATTAGGGTTGTTGAAATAGATTTAAGTTAGTTTCTCGAGTAGAATAATTCTAACAAGAATAGTTCTTTTGTAAGAAAGAATATTGCTTAATAAATCGTATTTCAAAGTGATCTAGTCGATTGTTGTTTGCAATTTAGTTGAATTCTCTGCTTTATCATTTGGTATCAGAGCGGTGGGCCGCATAACGTTTGTTATTGTTTGTAGGTGTTAGATCTTGAGGACGAGATGGAGAATTCACATCAACAGTTAGTTGTCGTTGCAAAAACACTTAAGTTGGATCCAAACAACTATGGACACCGGAAAGTCCAGATGGCTCAGCATATACAGGGTATTGATTCTGATGCGTAGCTTGCTGTTGAAGAAGGTTGGTAATATCCTGTTGTCAAAGATGCAGATGGTGCTACTGTCCCAAAACCCAGAAAATAGTATATTGCAGAGGAGAAATCGTATGCCAAATGGAATTCCAAAGCTTTGTCAGCCATTTTCAGCTCTCTGCACAGCAATCAGTTCAAAAGAGTACAAGGCTGTAAAAGTGCAAAAGATGCATGAGATATTCTTGAAGTTGGCTTTGAGGGTATTAGCAGTGTGAAAAGAACTCGGATTGACATCATGGCCTCATGATTCGAGAATCTGACAATGGGTGATGAGATGGTTGAAGAATTTAGTAGTAAGCTATCAGCTTTAGCACACAAAGCATTGATCTTGGGTAAAACATACAAGGACAAGAAGTTGGTTAAAAAGTTCTTAAGATGTCTTCCAACCAAATTCCATGGTCATCGATCAGCTCTAGAAGTGTCTCAAAACTCTGACACAATGAGATATGATCAAGTTGTTGGTATGATGCAAGCATATGAGCTTCAGATCACGGCAAAGGAAGAGAGCACTAAAGGTAAGAGTATTGGTCTTGTATATGAAAAAACAGATCACAAAAGGGAATCAGTTGAAAATCTAGAAGAGCAAGTTGGATTATTTGTGAAAAAGTTCCTTCGGAAAGCTGAAAGAGAAAAAAGGAAGGACTATCAGGCGTCTGCTAAGCCAACAGCTGATAGAGACAACTACAAAGCTGACAAATATTGTCTTAAATGTCAAGGTTATGGATACTTTAAATCTGCATGTCCATCAGCCAAGAAGAAGATGTCTATACAATGTTACGAGTGTAAGGGATATGGATATACCAAGATCGAATGCATGTCCACATTAAGTGAAAAATCAGCAATCACAACTCTGAGTGATACTGATAGTGACAATGATGAGGATGATAACATTCCGAATCACTTTGTAGCTCATTTTGGCATTATGGAAATAGATGAGAATGGGGAAGAAGTAGAAAATGCTAACCTTATTCCCGAAGTTCAAAAGGCTGGTACAAATCAGATTCCTACTGAACACCAAGGAAATGATACAGACGATTCAGAGTCTGATGACAATTCTGATTTGACTACAGAAGATCAGATGGGTATGTTGGTGACATCTTGGGTTAAAACAGAAGACAAAAATAAACGTCTGATGATAGAATAACGGGTTGCTACTGAAAAGCTGCAACAAGCTGAGAATTAACTCAAAGATGTCAAAACTAAGAATTGCAGATCTAGAAAGCAAATTGTTTGAGCAGATGAAGCAGATCAGATTATTGTCTAAAGGAACAAAGGATTTAGACTATCTATTGACTATTGGAAGGACATCTAATGATAAGACTGGTTTGGGTTATAAGGGGAAGGAATCCATAGAGATGAAGATTGTCAAGGCTACTGGTTCATCAGAGAATGTAGATCAATTCAAACCCTTGCAGCGAAAAGGTGGAGTACAACATCAACATCAACATCAACGAGCTGGTTTAGGGTGGAAATCTGAGAAGACTCAGTATTATGGATCGCATTGGGGTCATCCAGTAAAGTGTTGGTATTGTGGCAAAGAAGGGCATATGAGATATCAGTGTTATAAACTTCAATCTACGGTTCAGCGAATTTGGAGACAACGAAAGTTTACCTTCAATGGTAAAAACAGAAACCAGATTTGGGTTAAGAAAATGGATTTGTTATGCAAAGTAGCATTCACAGCTGAGAGAAGTGATAAAAGTATCTCAATGAGCAAGTGGTACTTTGATAGTGGTTACTCAAGACATATGACAGGAGATCAATCCTCACTACAAGATCTTGAGATGGTCACAGCTGGAAAAGTGACGTTTGGTGATGGTGCTAAAGGAAAAATTCATGGCAAAGGGACTATAGGGAGTTCAACAGAACCTAAATTGCGAAATGTTTTTCTTGTTGATGGGCTAAAAGAAAACCTAATTAGCATCAACCAGTTGTGTGATACAGGACTCAATGTTACTTTTACAAGAACTGAATGTCGAGCTGTTGATGAGAAAGGAGCTGTTCACATATAGGGGGTTCGTATAGGAAATGATTGCTACATGTGGGTTCGTGGTTCACATTGCATGGTTGCAAATTCAAAAAGTGAAGCTCAGATTTGGCATCAACGTCTAGGTCACATGAATTTTAGGACTATGACGCAGTTATCTAACAAAGAGATCGTCATAGGGTTGCCAAAGCTTGAAACAGATCAGCAGTTTGTTTGTGGTCCTTGTATCATGGGAAAACAGGTCAAGACTCAACACAAGTCTGTTCTGGATGTTAGGTNCCTTGTAGCATGGGAAAACAGGTCAAGACTCAACACAAGTCTGTTCTGGATGTTAGGTCCAAGAGTCTGTTGGAACTTGTTCATATGGATCTGATGGGCTTTATTCAAGTTAAAAGTATTGCTGGAAAAAAGTACATTCTTGTTTTGGTTGATGATTTCAGCAGATACACATGGGTGCGTTTTCTTTGTGTGAAAAGTGATTCTTTTGATAGCTTCAGGATCTTGGCACTTCAACTTATAAATGAACGTCAAGGCATCAAGTTCATTCGAAGTGATCATGGTGGTGAGTTTGAGAATAATCTATTCAAACGTTTTTGTTCAGAACAAGGTATTGATCATCAGTTTTCAGCTCCACGAACACCACAACAGAATGGTGTTATTGAACGCAAGAACAGAACATTGCAGGAGATGGCAAAGGCAATGTTGCATGGAAGTAATGCACCTAAAAACTTCTGGGCATAGGTTTTTAACACTGCATGCTACATCATCAATCATGTCTATATGCGAAAGGGCACTACAAAGACGTCATATGAGTTGTGGAAGGGTAAAACTCCGACAGTACATTACTTTCATGTGTTTGGCTGCATGTACTACATTCTGAATGATAAAGATCATCTTGGGAAGTTTGATTCTCGGAGTGATGAAGGAATGTTCCTTGGTTACTCAGGTTCAAGTATGGCCTTTAGAGTGTATAATCGTCAAACTTTGACCATTCAAGAGACGGTGAACGTGGTCTTTCATGATGCTTCCACGTTTTGGCTGACACTTCAGCCACTTGATGAAAATGATAAGCCTCAACAGCCTGTGGAGTCTAGTTCAGGTGTTTGATCTATAAAACATGTTGATGTTCCTCCTCAAGTGCATCGGAATCACTCCTTTAAAGATGTTATAGGAGAGATTCATGGGGGAAGAGTTACTTGAGGAAAGCAAATTGATTTCAAACAGCTTTCTGGGAATACAACGTTCATGGCTTTCATGGCACAGAAGTAAGAAGTTGTTGAATCGATCGAGTAGGCTTGTTTGTGTCAAAGATTGAACCCAAGACATACAAAGAAACTCTATTGGATAAATTTTGGATTGCTTCTATGCAGGAGGAGCTGTCAAACTTTTCACGGTTAAATGTGTGGATTCTTGTTTGTCGTCCTAAAGATGTCAATGTTGTTGGCACCGAATGGATCTTCAAGAACAAGATTGACAAGGATAGGAATGTTGTAAGGAACAAGTCACGACTGGTTGCTCAAGGTTACTCACAAGTTGAAGGTGTTGATTTTGAAGAGACATTTGCATCAGTTGCTCATTTGGATTCTATCAGGTTTTTGTTTGGAATAGCTTGCAAGATGTGTTTCAAACTGTATTAGATGGATGTTCAGAGTGCTTTTCTAAATGGATTTCTTCCAGAAGAAGTGTATGTTGAACAACCCAAAGGGTTTGAAGATCCAAAGCTACTGATTATGTTTTCAAGCTAAACAAGGCGTTGTATGGACTCAAATAGGCACCAAGAGCGTGGTATGATTGGTTAGCCACGTTTCTGATTGAGCATGGGTATACGCGTGGAAGTATGGATAAGACATTGTTTACTCTAAACAATGTTGAAGGATTTATAGTGGTGCAGATCTATGTTGATGATCTAGTATTTGGATCTACCAATCAGACGATGGTTAAGAAGTTTGTTGAAGTCATGACTCAAGAATTTGAGATGAGTATGAATGGTGAACTTACTTACTTCTTGGGATTACAAGTAAAACAGATGTCTGATGGGATCTTTGTGAATCAAAGCACATATGCAAAGAATCTGATTCAGAAGTTTGGAATGGAGAACAGCAAGGCAGCAAAGACACCTATGTGGTCAAATGAGAAGCTCTCAAGAGATAAATCAGGAAAATTTATAGATGCTACATCATACAGAAGTCTGATCGGAGGATTACTTTACTTGATAGCAAGTTGTCCAGATCTCTATTTTTTGGTAGGAGTTTGTGCAAGGTTTTAGGCTGTTCATATAGAAAGTCATCTCCAAGCACCTAAGCGTATTTTGAAGTATGTGAGTGGAACACAAAGTCTTGGGATTTTCTACACAAAGGATACGATGACAAGCTTAATAGGATACTACGACATAGATTGGGCAGGATGTGTTGATGATCGAAAAAGCACAAGTGGTGGATGTTTCTTCATGGAAACAATCTGATTGCCTGGTTCAGCAAGAAACAGAACTATGTTTCTTTATCAACAGCAGAAGCAGAATACATTGCATTGGGAAGCTGCTGCACACAACTTCTCTGAATGAAGCAGATGTCTGCTGATTACGGTACAGTTTCTGAACCCTTGCTTGTTTATTGTGATAATCAAAGTGCCATTAGAATTGCTAAGAATCCTGTTCAACATTCTCGAACTAAACATATTGACACTCGTCATCACTTTATTCGTGAACTTGTTGAGGATAAACTGGTTATAATTGATCATGTAAACACTGAATATCAACTGGCTGATTTGTTTACTAAACCTCTGTGTTTTAATCATTTTGTGGAGCTGAGAACTGCAATTGGGATTTGTGAGTACTAAACGATGTTTTGAGGTTTTGTTGAGCTGATTTGAGACAGGAGCTTGTTTCTGGAAAATGATGGCACGTACTTGAAAAAGGCAGACAGATATTAGTTTTGATCAAACAAGTGGAAAATAGCTGCCTGTCATGCCGTTACAAGCTGATCTCTGAACTGAAATATTAAATGTTAGGAGAAGGAGGTCAAAGAGCTGAGGAGAGCAAGTGTATACAAGTTGAGAAGTCAAGTGATACTTGTTACACAAATTTCACAAGTATGTCGAATATCTGAATCAGTAGGTTGAGAAGTCAAGTGATATCTTTGATTCAGTTTTATGCAGATGATGGAAGTATCGTAGTTGTGATGATATGCCAAAACACATGATCAAGAAGGGTACATAAACTTGTAACAAAGTAATTATACCGTACTTGTGATGTTGCAACAGTCACGTGATCAAGAAAGGTACCTACATCATCAAAGTATGCATATGTTACAATGTATGAATCTCCAAAGGAAATTCCAGCTGCCTGATCCGTTTGATGTTCTCAATGCTTTGAAAAATGCTTGTGATAAAGGCATGACAATGTGAAAGTCTATCCACCAAAATCTTGATTTTGATCGTACGTCTCAAAGAGTAGAGTGTGTGTTGTGCTTCAAGGAATATGGGTTCTCTGTGGATAATCAGTCTTAGCAAAAGGTATTTTCGTATCTTAAACTGATTTTATGAAAATCTAAATGGAATTGTTCACATGGTTGATTGTAATTCTGGGTTATTCAGGAGTTTGCTAGATGATCAGATGTCTGTTGAAAAACAAAATTATGTTTAAACTCAGTTGTGATAGAATTGACATTTGATTATTCTGATTCTTGATTGTGCTTATGCATCTTAGTACAACTAATTGGTCAATCCTAGCAATTAGACAGACACTTGTTTGTTTTTATTTCGATGTGCACTTAAGCAGGGGGAGATGAGAGCTTGGCTCTAGATGAATCCATAATATCTAAATATGGGGGGGAGACATTCGAGGGGGAGCATTATAGCAAAAAGATCGTGCATATCAGGAAGCTGATTCAGAACAAGAACGTGATTATGGAACAAGAACCTTAGTGTTAGAGATGGAGAACATGAACGTGATTGCTGGAGATGCACATCAAGCCAAAAAGAGAGAGATTGAAGATGCGTGAGATACGAGTTAGACGTCACGGTCACGTGATTGATAATTAAAAGTCACAGGATTGGTTAATAACTTGGAGAGGAAGCGTCAAGTTTGATAGAGAATATTTGGAAGATCTTATCAAGAAAAGAAAAAGGAAAATATCTTGTTAGTGATAAGAAAATCGTTGAAGAGATTTTAGGGCAAGAGGGTTTGTCTCTTGTGCCTATAAATAGATAGGTTGATTGTAAACCTAATTCTTTAAGAACTTAGGGAGAAGTTTTAGAGAGTTTAGTGAATTGAGCCTAGGTTATCGATTAGGGTTGTTGAAATAGATTTAGGTTGGTTTCTCGAGTACAATAATTCTAACAAGAATAATTTTTTTTATAAGAAACGAATATTGCTTAATAAATCGTATTTCAAAGTGATCTAGTCGATTGTTGTTTGTAATTTAGTTGAATTCTGTGCTTTATCAGTATATATACTTATGTATGTATGCAGTGCGTACATATACGTCTATCAATCATGTGATATACACGAAAATAGTTATGTTTGTTATTTTGTCAATATTTACATCAACCAAACCTACCTATAATTAAATTCCTCAAATCTCTAATAATATCATGGAGCAAATATGATTTTCAAAAATCGAATTCGGATAAAAAAGTTCAATGTATGTGACTCAATCACTTGACGAAAAATCCTTCCAAACTTGTTTTGTTCTTTTTTGTTAAATAATCTCAAAATTTATTCAGAAAATGAAAATTACAAACTAGTTAAACCTGGAAACAAGGTTCTACTTGAATCATCTGCTAAAATCGAACAAAGTTCCTCAAGAGGAGGATTACAAAAATGAAAATCGAAAGGAAAAGGAAAAAACTTAGCTAATTTACCAGCGAGGCGATTAGCTTCCTCTGATATCGTTTAGTTTGTGTCAAAAAAGTCTAAAACAATTGCAGTATAAATGATCGTAATTTGAGTGGGCAATAAATAAAAATTGAGATACCCATATGTAGGAGATATATGCCTTAGCAAATAGCAAACGGCCCATTTATAAACTGACTTTTGGGACACACAATATGGGCCTTAGCCCAGTTGTGTCAGAATCAAAGTCGGCCAGGGTATTTATTTAGTAACGGGTCGGGTCTGGTCGGTCTGCGAGAATCGTTTTCTTTCGTTTTCTCTTCACCTCCGCGTCAAAGTAAGAGAAGACTCTTAGGGTTATAGTCAAAAAGCCGAAGAGAGGGACAAAATCCGAAACAGAGTTTAGATCAGAGCTCAGGGGAATTTAGTGAGAGTAGTGAAGAAGACTGAATTGGAGAAGGTAGAGTTTTGAAGTAACAATGGAAGATAATCATGAACTTGATTTGGGTAAAGCCGATCGATCGGTATGGTTGATGAAATGTCCTGTAGTTGTCGCCAAGGCGTGGGAGAAGCAAGCTCCTTCTTCTTCCTCGGAATCTCTTCCCATAGCCAAAGTTGTTCTCAACGTTGATCCTCTAAAGACCGATTCTTCTTCGCCAGAGGTATTTGGTTACTTACACTTTGATTCTCAAGTTCTTAATTTCGAGCTGAAACCCTAGATTGTTTTAGAGTAGACCTTTTATGAAATTAACTTCTTGAATCACATTACGATGATTGATTTCCAAATTAGCCTAGGGAAGGATCCTTTTGTCAAATGTGCTATTTGTTGTCCTCTCAACTTATTTCCCTGTAAATGGTACCAATCAGTTCACTATGGAGATGGTTGGTGCTGAGTTTGGAAACATGCCAAAGTGCTACTCTTTGAACATGTTCAAAGACTTTGTTCCGATGGAAGTCTTTTCCGATGTCAATCAAGGTGATTTTCCTATTTGGATTTTACTTATCTGATTGATAACGTCAGTTCTGTTTCTTCGTTGGCTTTTGATTTCCTACTAGGTGAGTTACTCTAGTTTCTTCGGCTAAAGATAGCGTGAATTATACATCTCCTGATACCTATTTTCAACAAGCTTATAGGTAAATCAGTAGCTGTTGAAGGGAAGATAGAACACAAATTTGATATGAAGCCACATGGTGAAGACATTGAAGAATATGCTAGGCTTTGTAGGGAGAGAACGAGCAAGGCCATGGTTAAAAATCGACAGATACAGGTAGCACATTTAGGTGTTTGTTTTTCTTATATACTTCTTCGCTGGCTCCAAGTGTTAGCTAATTATTGGAAGTTTTCTTTTCCTTGAATTATACTAAAGGTTATCGATAATGATCGCGGAGTACATATGAGACCCATGCCTGGAATGTTTAGTTTAGTTCCATCCAATTCAAAGGTAAAATATTCATTCTCTTCTCAATGATTTTGCATATTTGTGGTAATCATTGAGATGGTAAGAGTAAATAAAGCAACTTCGGCTACAATGCTTGTTCTTTTGTTAGACTATGGTCTTCTACTTATGATCTGAAAACATAGTATTCTGTCTATATCTTTGCTTTTTCTGATTTGCCTTACCAATGTAGAACTTTTTGCTTATGTCTGAATGAGCAGGAAAAGAAGAAACCTGCCCCAGTCAAACAAACCGAAGTGAAGAGAACGAGGAGAGATCGTGGTGAGCTGGAAGCTATAATGTTCAAGCTATTTGAAGGCCAACCTAATTGGACATTGAAGCAGCTTGTACAGGAGACAGACCAACCAGCTCAGTTCCTCAAAGAAATACTAAACGAGCTGTGTGTGTACAATAAGAGAGGATCGAATCAAGGAACATATGAACTTAAACCTGAGTACAAAAAAGCTGCTGAAGAAGATACAGGCGGAGAGTGAAACCAATCCCATGCATAGCATTATTACACATATGTATCTTAACACTATTATAAACTCAGTCATTGATTGGGGCAAGAGGATTATAGCAGAGAGGAGGAAAGAGGATTTATGTGGTCAGATTTTATTTTGTATTTTTAATCAAAATAGACAAATAAAAAAAAAGGCAATATTTGTTTACAAAAAAATTACAAAATCATTTAGTGGTTTGGTTGGATATAGATATAAAAACATAACGAACACAAAAGTCTTGTCCAAAGAGACTGAGACGTCAATATATCTTCAAGTGAGATTAAACATTTGAAAACGACTTGATTTTCTCACATAAAATGTGTTTGGACTTGATTCAGAGTTGTTACATTCAAGCCATAGATCGAGATGATTGATATTAATTGAAGAGACAACAATATCAATGGTAATGTAGTTCTTACTTTTTGTTTGTGGCAGACATACTTACTTACCCTGTTTTCATTTTGACTTCTCCTTCTAACGATTTACTCATTTCAATTTTTCTGTCACGTAAGTTTTGATGAAACCAAAGAACAACATATCATTTTCTTTGATATCAAATAATTAAAGGTTTATAATTTTGGACTACGATATCAACTCATCATTTATGTAAACAAAAGCTTCTTCAAAATTACAAAAAGAAAAAGAAAACAGAGATCTCTGTTTTTGAGGTACAAGATATATTTTTATTGAAGTGGTAAATATTTACATTCATAGTTTTTCTTACTAAAATTCGACTTTAAAATATAGAGTCTGGGTTAAGATTATAGATTGGATTTTTTGTCGACAGAAAAATATCGGCAAAAAATTAACTAAATTCTCTATTTATTTTTGGGATCATAATCAAAATAGATTAGGAGAATGATTACTATTCAATAATTTAATAATTCTCAATGTGGCCGGATCATACGATTATATTTAATTTTATAAGAGGAGAAGAGTGAAAGAGGCATGCAAATTTAAGGAATTATCATTGGTACTTTAACAATGAACGACATATTATTCTTTTATTTTTTCGATGGAGCTGTGATTGCTAATGTTGAAAAGATTTAAATTCTCTTACTGTTTTTTGACTAAGTCACTGACGTGAAACGAAGAAAACAAGCGGAGGAAGATCCCAATGAAGACATATTATAAAAGAAGTTGAAATGTTGTAAATCTTTGTTACATAAAACGAAGTTGCCAAGGACTTTTTTTTTTCTGAAAAGAAAGTTTCTTTACAGAAATAAAAATATAAATACGTGATTATATAACATTTGAATAAATATAAGAACTTAATTGGTGAAATCCCTTAGTCAAATGGTTTAGTGTCTGATTGGAGTTTGACTGTAACACTCCAAACTCTATAAATATGATGGTTAGGAGAGCTTTAAATAATTGAATTTTTGTTGTCACTAAAATGCACCAACTTTTTCTTTCAAATATTCTGAAAATATTTTATAGCTAAATATGTTTAGTCTGATCTTTTTTATGATGAGTGACCTATCCGGAAATAATTTTCGGTACCGTGTGTAAAAACAAAAGAGAAATTAATCACGTGATAATTTGTAGAATAGATATACAAGTCTTTACTCTCTTTCTAAATGGGCTTTGGAATTATTTTTTAGAAGACAAAATGATTTCATGGGCCTTAGAATAAGACTAATTGACATCATCTATCCTTAAGTCCTCTATCTAGTTTAATAATCTTGCGGAAGATTTTAAACCAAGCATTCTTCTCTGTACGGGAGAGAATGATTCCACGAGTCTCTTCCTTCCAGGAGAAAGTTTTCAACAGCTTATACCCTAAGGTTTTACGAGCTGCCCCTTTAGTTCGCCTGATCTTTGAGTCAATCGAACCGGAAATGTTTCAGGTTTCTTTTCAGATCCTAGAACACTATTCCAACCTCTATCCAATACTGTCAGAGTGTTCAAGCTTTCTCTGCGTGATTGTATTCTATCTTTTTATGTTTGTGTCAATTTCGACTAAGCAATGTTTTGGCTTTTGTATTTATGTTATTGTAACCTTGAACTCTTAAGTTTTAATGAAAGCCGCTTGAATGACAAAAAAGAAAGAAAGATAAACAAGTCTTTAAAGCTTTCAGAAATAATGTAGTAGCCGTTGGAAAAAGATGGGCTCATAGGTCTGAGAAAAGACATGAAAACCACTAAAAATGATTAGTTGAAACGTTATAAAACTCTAGGTTATGTTACTATGTTAAATAAGTTTTTGAGTTATAATTTTTTTTTTAAAAGTAACTAAGACGAGTTTGTGATAAACTAAAATCCTTGTTCAAAAACATGGCTAAAGCGGCCAGATAATCATCGGTTAGGCGGTAGGCGGTGGAGAACCATGGCGTTTTCCTCTATTTGGTCAAAAAGACAGTGTCAAAATCATATGTTTTTTGGAGATTTTACACGATCGAAAACTGAATTTTTATAGATGTATCATCATAAAGTGAAGTTTCATGAGAAAAATGATAAGCTAATGGCATCTCTTGCAATGTTGACTAAAGGAAAACGTTCAACAAGAGACCAAAGTAGCTGAAATGAATAAAGAAGCTTCAAGTAGAGACTCTAAACCAAAAAGAGTATCTGATCTTTATTTAATAAACTTGTTGTCGTTCTTATCTTTTTGTTGGCCGTTTTCATAAGATACATTTGGTATGAGTTGTATTTAAGTTCAACCCTACGTTTGGGGAACCATTATGAATTAATCTAAGCATTATTCAGCCGCATAACTCTCTCCCTCATTCTCCTCTCATCTCGTTCTTCTTCTTCCATCTCTAATCTTCTCTTCTATCTTTTACTCATCATTCTTTTCTTTTTCATGTGACAAATAGATTAGCTAAAAGGCTAACAGTGGTATTAGAGCAATATGATTGATGGCACAGAAAGGAAACCAGAGTACTCTCGTTCTGAAACCTCACATGACAAGAATCTCAGATGGAAAAACTGCAACATGCCACATCAGAGTTGTTGAAAGTTTTTATTAACTCATAGGAGGGTCGTCGGGCGCGAAAGGACGCTGAAGATGAGGAGTTCTCAGAGAATCTCTCTTCTTATTTATTGAACAAACTGGATCAACCTCTCGACACAGAAAGAAAATGGTCGATGAGACAATGGCTTTGTGTGCTCGAATCAGGGTTAAAGACCCAGGCAAGGTACTGATGGATTATTCACCGCCACCAAAGAAAGATTTAGGTTATGGGTTGTTACCGTTACCTCCGTTACCGATTCCAAGGTATCAACATCGAGGATCTTCTTCTTTTTGAAGGTATGAAGAGAACAAATGTAACTCTCTTGTATCTACTATTAGCAGGGTGTAGGGACCTTAGCAGACCTTTTGTCATTTCTTTAGCATGGGAACACTACCTGATAAACCGGAAGGTCCACGCATGTTGAAGATAGTTTTTATAAAATTGAGTTCTCAGCAAAGAAATGGGAGCTATCTATGTTTGAAGGTCAAGATCTTGATTATTGGGTATTTACAGTTGAGAGATGTTTTGAGAGGACTCAAACTCAAGCGGATAAAAAGCTGAGTCAGGTTTTTGGGTGTATGACTGGAGATGCAAGCCCTGTCAAGGTGGAAGCTGCCAGTTCGAGCCCCGTTCCTTGGTTGAAATTAATGCATGATTGGGAGGACATTAGCACGTGGGAAGCTTTTAAGTATCAACTTCTAAAAAGGTTCAATGAATTCTTTGGTGGTGATCTGTTTGGTAAGCTTATGAACCTGAGACAGACTAGATCAGTTAAAGATTATAGAGTTGAGTTTGAGAGCTGTCGTCTGAACTACCTGAGTTACCTAAGTCATCGCTGGAAACTATGTTCATTAATGGACTAAGAAAGAATTATCTGAGTGAAGTTGTTAACTAATAGACATGTGGGATTGAGCGAGTTATTTAAAAAGGCAAACCTGATTGAGGATTTGGAGGCTAAGGAGAAGGAGTATAACAAATCGAATTATAGAAACACTTACTCAAACCAAGGATAATTTTCTCAACCCAGCTATAGTAACACCAACCATATTACAGCAATTGTACCGTACAAGAAACCAGAAGTTGGAGCTGCTAAGGCAAATGTGAAAAGAGCTTAACTGGAAAGTCTTAAGGGAGTGGTTAATCCTTGTAGAAATTGTGGGGAATGTTATTTCTCTGTCCATCGTTTTAAAATACATCAATGTATTAAAAAATTAGAATTAAATCAGGAGGGAGAAGAAGAGAATCCTGAGGAAAAAGGCGCTGAGCAAATGGCTATCGAGGAAGCCATAGAGGAAGAGTAGATTTCCTTACTAGCTATTTCTGGGTTGTCGGAAGAAAAATCAATGCGAATGTTGGGATCTATTATTGAGAAGAAGGTGGTTGTGCTAATAGATTTTGGTGCAACATGTAACTTTATTTCAAAAGAGGGAGCTGAGAAAATGGGGTTGAAAATCACAGATACAAGACCATTTCAGGTTTCAATTGGTAATGGTCAGATTATCTATGGCCAAAGAATTTGTAAGAAAGTTACAATGACTATAAAAAGAATGGACATCACTAAGGATTTTCCTTATTTTGATTTGGATACTACTGATATGGTTTTGGGTTATTCTTGGTTAGCCAAATTGGGTGGAACAAAGGTAAATGGGGACTTCATAGACTGAGGTTAATAAGTGGCTGTTGTTGACAGGAAATTCAGAGATGGTAAGGAAACAAATTTTCTTCAAAGCACTAGAGGTTGCACCTGCGGATGGTGATGAAGTGTATCTATTGGAGTTATAGGAACTGTTTGATAAACAAAAGAACATCGTCTAGCTTAAGAGAAGTCAGAAAATCAATCGGTTGTTACAACAATATGGTGATATGTTTAAACTATCGACCGTCATACCACTAGTTCAAAATCGTGAACATGCTATAACACTCAAAGAAGGCTCAAATCCGGTTAATGACAGACTCTATAGATGCTTTTTTGCTCAGAAAAATAAAATCGAACAGCTAGTTAAAGATATATTAGCAGCGGGAATAATTAAACCAAGTATTAGACCATTTTCCAGTCATGTTTTGTTGGTAGAGAAGAAGGTTGGAGAATAAATAGGGCCTTAAACACGGAAAATATTTTGGATAAATATCTCATTCCAGTCATAGAGGAACTGCTTGATGAATTGAGTGGAGCAACAATTTTCTCTAAGATTGATCTCAAATTTGGATATCATCAAAATGGTGTAAAGAAATCTGATGTGCACAAGATCAATTTTAGGACACACGAAGTGCATTATGAGTTTATGGTAATATCATTCGGGCTCACAAATGTACCATCTACCTTTCAAAGCATCATGAACGACGTTTTCAAATCATTTTTGAGAAGGTTTGTGCTAGTATTCTTCGATGACATCTTGGTATATAGTAAAGATTTGAAGAATCATATACAACATTTAGAAATAGTTTTGAGTACGTTACAACAACATAGCTTCTACGCCAATGAGAAGAAATGTGCCTTTTCACTTTCAGAAATCTCTTATGTGGGACCCATAATATCTGGTTAAGGAGTGACTGCAGATTCCTATAAGGTAGAGGCAAAGCTGAAGTGGCTGACACCCAAGAATGTTACGGAGCTATATGGTTTCTTAGGATTGACAAGTTATTATTGAAGGTTTGTAAGCGGCTATGGGAATATAGCCAAACAATGTCTGACTTGCTGAAGAAAAATAGCTTTAGTTGGAACCCTCTAGCACAAGCAGCTTTCAAATCCCTTAAGAGAGCAGTCATGACACTACATGGTCTTAAGCTGCCTGAGTTTGAAGAATCATTTGTGGTAGAAACTGATGCATCACGAGCAAGAATTAGTGCAGTTTTATCTCAAGATCGACGACCGATAGCTTATACCAACCAAGGATTTTTGGAGAAAGGGAAAGCAAAATTAGTGTGTGAGAAAGAATTTCTCGCCATTGTATTTGATGTATCTAAATGGAAGCACTACAGTGATGGTTGAACATTTGTGATATGAACAGATCAAAAAAGTTTCAAGTACCTGCTTGACCAAAAGAATTTGACTGGCAATCAACAATGTTGGGTAGAAAAGTTGATGGGGTCAAACTATTCAATTGAGTATAAACCAGGATATGAAAATTGTTTGGCTGACACATTGTCAAGGCATCCAACATTGAGATAGGAACAACTACAGCTTACGGCTCCTTTATCCTTGGATATCGATGAGTTAGTTCCCCAACCAAAGGCATATAGTGAGTGTAAAGTGTTGGTTGAGCAGTTGCATAAAGACTTACTTCAAGACTCAGATTATCAGATCAAAGGTTGATTGTTACTGCATAGTGGGAAGCTAATGATTCCTAGAGGACCTCCCTTCAGAACAAAGTTATTAGAGCAGTTCCACTTTAGTGTTATCGGTGGACATGAGGGACTATTAAAGAGATACAAACGTATGGGCAGAGAGGTTTATTGGCCTGGAATGAAGAAGAATATTAAACAATATATCAAGGACAACAAGGTTTGTCAAGTGAGTAAGTATTCCACTTAATCTCATGCTGGTTTTTATGTCCATTACCGATCCTACATAAAATATGGGTAGACATAAGCATGGATTTCGTAGAAGGGTTACCGAAGTCGAAAGGATTTGATGTGATTTTGGTTGTGGTGGATCGAGTAAGCAAGTATGGCCATTTTATAACCTTACAACACCCATTTATTTGCAAGTGCAGTGGTAACAAATTTCATTCAAGAGATAGTGAGGCTTCATACGGGTTTTCGAGAAACTATCATATCTGATCGTGATAAGGTATTCTTGAGCAACTTCTGGTCTGAATTGGTTTGAATTATTTCAGGTGCATGGGAAAAACCTCAAGTTGAATAGCGCTTACTACCCTTAATGGATGGTCAAACTGAGGTATTAAATAGGTGTATTGAGACTTACCTGCAGTGTTTTGTGAAGGGTCAAGTTGGGCTCAGTGGCTTCCTTGGGCAGAGTACTCTTACAACATATTCTATCATTCTACCATAAGAACTTCACCATTCTATGCCGTTTATGGGCGAGAATCACCAAAGCTATTGAATTATGGTGACATACCAACTAAGAATGCTGAAGTTGATGACCTGATTAAGCAACAAACTGCTTTGTTCCATGAGTTAAGAGATAACATGCAAGCCAGCCAAGTACAGATGGAAAAATCAGCTAATAAGAAACACATGGATCTGTCCTTTGATGTGGGTGAATCATTTTACATCAAGTTAAGACCTTATAGACAAGTTTCGTTGTCAAGAGGATGAATGAGAGTTGGCTCCTAAGTACTTTGGTTCATATGTGATTACACAAAAGGTTGGACGAGTAGCATATCGGCTACAACTACCTTACCTCCGCACTGCTTGATTCATCCAGTGTTTCATGTGTCATTGTTGAAGAGAACAGTCCCCTCTGACTAGAATCCGCAAGATATACCTACTGTGTAACACCTGCTTTTATTTAGGATGTGGAACGTGACTCTATAATGGCAATTTTCAAGGGACAAGAGGCAAAGAATCATGAGTTTTTGGTTCATTGGAAGGAGTTACCATTCACTGAAGATACACGGGAAACTATGCAATCTATTAAAACCAAATTTCCTAAGTTTCATTTTGAGGAGAAGGTGAGCTCAATTGGAGAAGATATTGATAAGCTAATGGTACTTGCTATGATGAATAAAGGAAAACTTTCAACAAGAGCTAAAGGAGTTATTCGGCTCAGCAAAAGTGGCTGAAGTGAACAAAGAAGCTTCAAGGCAGAAACTCTAAACCAGAAAGAGTATATAATCTTTATCTAATAAACTGGTTGTCGTTCTTATTTGTTTGTTGTCGTTTTCATAAGATACATTTGGAATGAGTTGTATTTAAGTTCAACCCTAAGATTGGGGAAACATTATCAATTAATCTAATTTCAGCCGTATAACTCTCTCCCTTATTATCCTCTCATCTTGTTATTCTTCTTCTTCTTCTATTTCTAATCTTCTCATCTATCTTCTACTCACCTCTCTTCACTACAAGAAAACAGGGCCATATTCGACGACCAATCTAACAGGCTTTTTGCCGTCAGTTCGAAAACCGATGGAAATCAATAATAAACAAAGGAGAGTATAATATACGTTGATTGCCATCGGTTAAAAAAGTCGTCAGTTTCTGTGGGTTATAATACCAACGGTAACCGATGGTAACAAAGTACCGGTCGATTATTGTCGGTTAAAAACCAACGGGAATCGATGGTAAGTAATATATATATATATTATATTTTTTTTTTGTCAAATGGTTCTGTCAGTTGCTGTCGACTATAACCGATGGTAAATGACGGATTTGTAACTAAAAATATATATAATTTAATTTAAGTAAAATACATCCGTCGGTTGTCGTCGGTTTACACAATCGACGATTACCGATGGAAATGTTAGTTATAAAAACACCAACGATTACCGATGGAAATGTTAGTTATAAAACATCTTTTTTAGCCATTAGTGTATGTAACCAATTGGCCTAGATTACCGTTGGATCCCGTCGGATTTGTGACCTATAACACAAAAATGAGTTTCCTTTCTCTTCATCACACTCAACTTTCGAAATAAAATAAAATAAAATGTCAAACTCTAATTTTTGGGCTTGGATGGATGGACTATGTCTTGATGAAGCCACATGAGAATTAGCAGAAGAGTATGTCACTGGGTTTAAAAGTTTTATGGAATTTGCGGTGTATCAAAAGTTTACCGCTCAAAATGGGTAAAATGTATTGTCCCTGTATAAAATGGCAGAATATGAAATATATCACTGTTAAAAATGTTTGCAGTCATATTTATCGTAGAAGTATTTTTCCAAGTTGGTATTTTCATGGGGAAAATGACTCGAATGTTAACTTTGGAAGTTCAAGTGGAGTTGGTAATGCTGATATAAGTGAGAAATTAGGCAATATGGTAGATGAAGAAATAGATGGTAACCTTGAAAGTAGTGATATAGGTCGTATAGGTGGTGAGAGAGGAGTCCCGATGGAAAATAATAACGGTACATTCCAAATGGTTAACAATGCATTTAGGGAGGATATTCCAGTATTCACTGAGGCTAAAAATAGGGGTAAAGAACCAAATATCGATGCACAAATTTTTTTTAGTATATTAGAAGCACCAAAGAAGCCGTTATATTTTGGTTGCAGTGAGGATTTTTCGTCATTGTCGACAGTAGCTGAACTTATGAATATAGAAATAGATTACAATTTATCGGAGAGATGTCTGGACAGGATCACCGGTTATGCGAAGAAAGTTCTGCCAATTGATAACTCGCATGTAACATCATATAGCGACATCCAGAAATTGGTTACTGGGCTTGGATTACCATATCAGATGATAGATGTTTGTGAAGAAAATTGTATGATCTTCTGGGGAAAGGATTTGAATGAGATCCGTTATCGTTGCTGTAAGAAACCTCGATTCCAAGAAACATGTGGGAGGAATCGGGTTCTATTCAAGAGGATGTGGTATTTGCCATTAGCTAACATGCTTAACAAGTTATATCAATCACAGCGCACAGCGGGGCCAATGAGATGGCATGCTAAACATAATTAATCTGGTGAAATCACCCACCCAAACGCAAAGGCATGGAAACATTTCCAATCAGTATATTCAGATGTTGCCGATCAAGGAATATATATCTAGGTTTTTTCACAGATGGTTTTAATCCATTTGGGAAACACAGGAGACCGTACTCTGCTTGGCCGGTCATTTTAACACCCTATAATCTGCCACCAGCATTGTGTATGAAGCGAGAGTTCTTTTTTTTCTCTATTCTAATACTAGGGTCCGATCATCCTCGTAGATTGCTGGATGTAATTTTACAACCACTTATTTACAAATTAAATGAGATATGCGAGAATGGCACCACTGCGTATGATGATTCTACAACTCAAAATTTCCAAATGAAAGCGGTGTTGATGTGGACTATTAGTAATTTTCTAGCTTATGGGATGCTATCATGTTGGTTCACACATGGCAGATTAGCGTGTCCTATATGTCAAGATAACATTAAAGCATTTCAGCTTAAGAGCAGAAGGAAGACATCTTAGTTTGATTGCCATAGACGTTTTCTTCCTTTGGATCGTCCATATTGGCATAGTAGATCATTGTTCACTAAAAACAGGAAAGTATTGTATGGTCCACCTCCAAAACCTAGTTGCCCTGAAATTTTAACACAGTTCAGAAATTTATACGTTGAGTCAACATCAAAATGTGGAGGAAATGGACATTACCCTATCTGTGGTGTTTGGGAGTATCATAACTGGCATAAGCAGAGTATATTCTGAGAGTTGCCATATTGGAAGAATCACATGCTACGACATTGTCTAGACGTCATGCACATTGAGAAGAACGTATTTGATAATTCAATAGAAATCAAAAGACAATATGAAATTAAGATTGGATTTACCAGACATATGCGATAGGAACTCGCTGCATATATGCGGAAACAACAGTGTTGGGCCAATATCAATATTCAGAATGAGTATAGAAAAAAATGTATGTCGTTGTATTCCTGCAATTGATAATTTGTACTTATAATATAACTGCGTTTCATAATGTTTCCCAATGTATGTAGGATGCTTTTTTAATTAGATTAAAGAGGAGGTACAATTCCCCGATGGGTATACTTCTAACCTGCGGAACTGCATTGACAGTAATGAAGGAAAATTTTGTAATATGAAAAGTCATGACTGTCATGTAGTAATGCAATGATTTTTCCCCTTTGCGTTTGGCTAAATACTGCCTAGAAATGTACATGAAGTGCTAGTATGTACAACCCTAACTTAAAAACGATAGGAGCAATTGTATATTTATATAAAAATATGGAATACGTATTTGTCTTATATCAGGTCTTGGGCATTTTTCGTGATCTATGCTCACGTACTCTTACGTAAGATGGAATACAAAATTTGAATAATAAGATTCTAGTAATCCTATGTAATTTCGAGAAAATATTTCCTCCTTCATTTTGGACGTGATGGAACACCTACTTATTCATCTCCCTCGTGAAGCTGGTAATCTCATTTAATCTACTATCGATAATATTACAGAAGTAAATATCTATAATATATAAATTGGGCATATGATTTGTTTACCAGAGCTTGGGGGACCAGTTCAATATCGGTGGATGTATCTTTTTGAAAGATATATGTTTAAACTGAAGAAGAAAGTAAAAAATATGAGCCGTGTGGAGGGCTCAATTGTTACCCAATGCAAGGACTGGTATATTGCAAGAAGGTATTAATTACCTAATCAATGCAGCACTTTATCTCTTGTATGCATGTTTTGCTTGTGCAGCATTTCTTTGCCTCTGTGGTAACAAAGAAGTGGGAAAATCGGTGTTCGAGTCATTTCTTCAAAACGTACCTGACATTGAAGAAGCAAACTACATTAGATACCAAGTCTGTGACCAGATACGAGCTATGAGCATCCCAAGAAGGCAGTTGTTTCGAGGATTGCTAAGGTGGGGGACATTAGAGGATATACTGGCCTGTGAATTTAATCATCCTACCATCTGCACCGTTTGCAAGTATTGCTTTGCATTGTTGTTCTATTGGCATAACCGGCGATATGTGTTAAGCTCCTAATCTGGAGATCTGTTACTAAATGTTATGTACTACTACTTATGCTATGCTTTGCTACAGTATGTTTCAGCTTATGTATTGCACTTTAATTTCTAGTAGCTTATGTTGCATTTTTATGTCTAATTCGTATGTTCTACTAATTACGTTTGCCTTAGTTCTACTAATTATGTTACACTTCAATTGGTATGTCTCATACGTATGAGAGGCTGTAAAAAATTTGGCTCGTAATCTACAAATTAAAAATAAATAGGCTCATTTATCCCTTTGAAACAGATTAATCGATCACATATGAGAGCATTACGTATTTATCGATCACATATATATATGGAGATGTCCTAGATTTATAATTAAATTTTTTAGTTCCGTCGGTTTTCGTTGGGTCCCGTCCGACGGAATCCGACGGCATTTGGGAGAGAAAACAAACCGGCAAAAGTTTTGGCGTAACCAATGGAACCCGACAAGTAGGCCTTAACCAAACAAAACCGACTGGTCATTTATAACAAACCCATAGAAATCCATGCACCCTGACGGATCTTAACCTATTTTGCAAACACGACTCTCTTCGTCTCTCTTACTTCTTCTTCCGCCGATTCTCTGTACAATGGCCGGCGATTCCTCCTTCTCGGCCACCGATTCTTCCTTCTCTGCCGCCGAAACATCCCCATGTAAGTTCCTTTTTTCTCCTATGATTCATCTATGCAAGTTATTTAGTTTTTATAGATATTTGAGTTTTATATAGAAATTCATATTGTTTAATGAATTTTTACCCAGTTTGATGTTTTTACAAGCTTAATCGGTGATGCAATTGATGATATATGTTGAGTAGATTTTGCTTTTAGGATTGTATGGATTTTTTTCCTATGAAGAATACTTTTTTTTTGAAGAACATTATTTTTGCTTCGAAAACAAATTTTTTTTAAACAACAAATCTTTTCCGCTTGATTTTAATTTTTTCACTTCAATGACATTTTTATTTTTCTTTGGTTTCAATATTATTATAAAACGTAATTATTATACAAATTTATCAAATATACATTTAATATATATATATATATATAAAATAACAATTAATATAATTATATTATATGTATAATAATATGTATATAAATTATTAATATCATATAGCATAATAATTTAGAAAATTATCGAATATAATAATTTATATAAATTATATATAATAATATATGTAATACATATATATATATATATATATTTCTAATATAATAATTTATATTATTTAGATATAGCATATAAATATTTATCAAGAATTATATATTATTTATAGGGATTTCACGTACGACAACTTTCAGAGATCACAGTCTCGATAACCATCGTAACACGATTCTGATTGTATTCTGAGTCTCCCTCATAGATCACATGGTGATCATGTGCCCGAGATACAGGCCGGGCCATCCTCCATCCCGCCACTGATGCATCTGACGATCAATCATATTTTGAGAAGTAAAGGTCGGGGTCATTTAAAATATCTCGATCCTATTCTCAAAGCTCTAGGCTCGACATTGCATTTAGTTCTATAAATTATTTTATTCTTATGGTTATTTTTTTCTACTTATTCTTTTTGTTTTTCTCACTTTTTTTTTAAATTCTCCTATTTATTGTAGGTTTCGCGTCGAGGACCTGATTGTCACTTTGGTGAAGATCATGATACAGCAACAACTCCATTATGCATACCTGACCTTCAATAAATTCTCTTTGTGGCTTAAGGAGCAGTGATTCAAATCATTTGCGGTATTAATTTTTTTTACATCTATTTTATTATCTTTTCAATTATTTTACATTCTATAAATATTTAACAGCAACATTTCAACTGGGCATCGAGCACACCCCTCAAGTTCAGAAAAAATTTGAGGAGCAGTGCAGTGTTTTGTACAGTAACCACGTCTACGCCTGGAAGTTTGCATGGGAGAAAGATCCATCGACCATACCGTTTGGGTGCCCTGCTGATCGCTTCCCACAGTTTGTTCAGTATTGAACCTCTCCAGCCAAGAAGAAGATATCGAAACGCAACAAGAAGAATTGGCGAAGTGGCCAGGATGTGACAGTGAAGGCGCCGGGGACCCACAACGCCGGCTGTCATACCTTTGAGCGCGTTGAGCGCGATATGGTACTTTCCTTTCCTAAATTTAATTATTTTCCCTTTTTATCCAATACTCCAATAACATTAACCGTTTTTGTAGGTTACGAAGATGGGTTGCGTACTAGATTGGCTCAGCCTTATGAAAGGTTGTCACACAAGTAAGAAGTCCAGGAGATTGAGAACCCGAAGGTGTTGGGGATCGTGGAGAGGGTGGAGCAGAGGGCCGAAGAGCTGCAAACACAGATGACTAAAGATGAAGCTGGGCCTTCTGCTCCGCTGCCTAGGAAAACCATCAACCAAGTTATCGTTGAGGTATTCAATTTATCCTAGTATATAAATTGTTGTTTTTTCAATTATTCTGAAAAACGTCTAAGTATTTTTTTGGGTAGAAAACTCCTTGTAACAAGGAACAACGACTTAGACTCGGTAAGCTTGTTACTGCTGATGGTCAGTCTGCAGGTGTTGATCTCACTCAAGGATTCGATCTCCGTCAGCAGGAGCAACATGAGCTTGTGACTCTCAGGGCCAACCAAGCGACAATGATAGAGAGACTACGTGAGAATGATGAAAGACATGCAAGACATGAAGCTAGGAATACCGAGAGTCAAGCTCATATTGCCCTTTTATTGCAGCTGCTTGAACCTCGAAGTTTACCGGATGATAACGAGACCCAGAACCTGAACTTTCAATTTTAGATTTTTTTTAAAATTTGTATCTATATTTTATTTTAACATAAATTTTAATTTTAATTAATTTATATTTTCATTTTAATTATTTAGTTTTAATAAAATTAAAATAAACTATCATATATAATAAACAAAATTATTGAATTATTGAAATATAAATACACACCCGGCGGTTGCCATCGAATAGGAACCTGATGAAAATTGCTAGGTATATGACCGACGGAATCCGATGGCTACCAAATTGATGGCAACCAACGTACTCCGAATCAACGGTGGCCGACAACAACAAAAACGACAGTCACCGATAGCACATTTATCAACGGTCAACGATGCATTAATCAATGATAACCGACAGGTCTCATCTCTGACGGTAACCAACAAGTCTGGCCTTCAATGGTAACAGATAGATCTTAACCGACGGAGACCAATGACTTTCTGCTGTCGGTATCCGTAGGTTAATCTGATAGTAACCGACCGACCGTATGCTTTCAAACCGACGGAGTTTATTCGATAATAATTTTCCATCGATTCCCGTCGATTTTATCTCTATACCAATAAAAATTGATGGGATTGACCGTCGGTTGTAGGTATGTTTTTTTATAGTGCTTTTCTTCTTCGTGTGACAGATACATTAGCTCCAACACTAACAAAAAAAAGCAAAAATGCAAGATTTGGAGAAAAATAAACGGAAGTTGCGGCAAAACTAGAGTTAGGAATCTTGTTTCAGAGGAAGAAGACGATGGTAGATTCGTCTTTTTATATTTCATTAAACGAAAATAGTTAAAATAAGCTGAAAATTATGCTTTGGAAGCATCAAACCCAGTACAGCCAAATTGCCACTTAATGTTTGGTTTCTTCTACCACATATCTTATTATATATTAACAGGATTCTTCCACGTGTCAAATCCAACGATCAGAATTTTTTTGCTAATATATTCAAAAAGATTTAAAAAAGATAATCATATCTTTATCACAAAATATTTGTTTCTATTTGAAATCCTATTATATGAAGAAAATGAATCCTACCATTAAAAAAATAGCAAATAATTAACTATATCCTAATCTTAAAATTTTCAATAAAAAAATTGAAAAAATCAAATTCAATAAAAAAATAAAAAAAATCGAATTCAATATTTGGTTTTGTATAATACAATTATCCACATTAGTTTAGCAAAAAATTAACTATATCCTAATCTTAAAATTCTGTTATTAGTATTTTATTTTATAAAAAAAATCGAATTCAATAAAAAAAATAAAAAAAAATCGAATTCAATATTTGGTTTTTGTATAATACAATTATCCAAATTAGTTTAGTAAATAATTAACTATATCCTAATCTTATTATATAAAGTAAGATTTCTCAAAGTTAGTAATTAACAAAATTCTTCCACGTGTCAAATCCAACGATCAGAATCTTATTATATAAAGTAAGGTTTCTCAAAGTTAGTAATTAACAGGATTCTTCCACGTGTCAAATCCAACGATCAGATTTTTTTTGCTAATATATTCAAAAAGATTAAAAAAAGATAATCATATCTTTATCACAAAATATTTGTTTCTATTTGAAATCCTATTATATGAAGGAACTGAATCTTACCATTAAAAAAATAGCAAATAATTAACTATATCCTAATCTTATAATTTTCAATAAAAAAATTGGAAAAATCAAATTCAATAAAAAAATAAAAAAAATCGAATTCAATATTTGGTTTTGTATAATACAATTATCCACATTAGTTTAGCAAAAAATTAACTATATCCTAATCTTAAAATTCTGTTATTAGTATTTTATTTTATAAAAAAAATCCAATTCAATAAAAAAAATTGAATTCAATATTTGGTTTTTGTATAATACAATTATCCAAATTAGTTTAGCAAATAATTAATTATATCCTAATCTTATTATATAAAGTAAGATTTCTCAAAGTTAGTAATTAACAAAATTCTTCCACGTGTCAAATCCAACGATCAGAATTTTTTTGCTAATATATTCAAAACAATTAAAAAAGATAATCATATCTTTATCACAAAATATTTGTTTTTATTTGAAATCCTATTATATGAAGGAACTAAATCCTAACATTTAAAAAAAAGTAAATAATTAACTATATTTTAATCTTAAAATTTTGTTATTAATATTTTATAAAAAAAATCGAATTCAATATTTATTTTTGTATAATACAATTATCCACATTAGTTTACCAAAAAATTAACTATATCCTAATCTTAAAATTCTGATATTAATATTTTATTTTATAAAAAAAATCGAATTCAATAAAAAAAAATCGAATTCAATATTTGGTTTTGTATAATACAATTATCTGCATTAGTTTAACAAATAATTAACTATATCCTAACCTTAAAATTCTGTTATTAATATTTTATTCTATAAAAAAAATTGAATTCAACAAAAAAAACAAAAAATCGAATCAAATATTTGGTTTTTGTATAATACAATTATCTACATTAGTTTTGCAAAACATTAACTATATCCTAATCTTAAAATTCTGTTATTAATATTTTATTTTATAAAAAAAATCAAATTCAATAAAAAAAAAAACGAATTCAATATTTGGTTTTTGTATATTACAATTATTCTACATTAGTTTAGCAAATAATTAACAATATCCTAATCTTAAAATTCTATTGTTAATATTTTATTTTATAAAAAAAATCGAATTTAACAAAAAGCTAGAAAAAATCGAATTCAATATTTGATTTTTGTATAATACAATTATCCACATTAGTTTAGCAAATAATTAACTATATCCTAATCTTTAAATTCTGTTATTAATATTTTATTTTATAAAAAAATTGAATTCAGTTAAAAATATAAAACCTCGAATTCAATATATGATTTTTGTATAATACAATTATCCACATTAGTTTAGTCTTTAAGATAAAATCTTATTATATAAAGAAGACTTTGTCAAAGTTAGTAATTAACAGGATTCTTCCACATGTTATATCTAATGATTTGAAATTCTATTGGATTTATTTATTTTTAAAAAGCTAGATAAAAATTCTTAAAATAGATTTCTTTAATATTTAGCTTATCCAAATCTTAGAATAATTCCTAACCTAACAAGAAATATTAATCTAAAAGGAAATCAAGAATATTAATTGTTAAAAAATTAATTTTAACATAACGTAGTTTTCATTATTAATCTTATTATATATAAAAACATATATAATATTAAAATCTTATTTATAAAAAATGATATATATATATATAGGGGTGTCAAAATGGGTAAAAAGTGATGGGTCAACCCAACGCAACCCATACCCATCAACTCATTGGTTTTAAAATTTTTGACCCTAATGGGTTAATAGTTTTAATGGGTTGATGGGTTAAATGGGTTTGGGTTGGAATGGATTGAGTTCTAATGGGTTGATGGGTCGAAACGGGTTACCCATTAACTTGTTAACATTTTAAATTTGAACTACAAACCAACCTATTTTTTCTCTCTATTTTTTAAATAATTCTCCTCTTTTTTACACTCTCTCCTCATTTTACTCTCTCTCCTCATTTTACTCTCTCT
>OVBA01001716.1:0-40741 GCA_900406435.1 Lepidium aucheri | reverse complement strand
ACCATACATTCTGCATATGGAGCGGATTTAGGTGTTTTAAGGAGCATTTTTGGGCCAAAGGACGCAAGGAATCGGGCAGGCAAACTTAGGAAGACTTGGATGAACAAAGAAGTAGAGAAGGCAAAGTTTAGACTCCCTCGCACCTCAGCCTCAGACTACCAAGGGCGAGGACTGATGAAGAACCTTGCCTCTCACTATTGCCTCGTGTGTAGACCACGAGGATGACGTAAAGACCTCACCCTTGTGGAGAAGATCTCACCTTGCAGCCAAGCCTTGACCTTCTACCCCGAGGACCAAGAGTAGAAGCATCCCTTGGTGCCCAAGCTCACCCAAGGACTCCGAGGGCAAGAATTTGGTTGACCGACTTAGGTCGGTTTGACCATTAGGGTTATGCAAATGACCCTATAAATACCCTCTAATCACTATCTTATCATTGGCTCTGATGTTTTAGCAAATAGAAAACTCTCTCTAATTTCGTTGTAGCTTTATATTTGGATCTTAAGGTACTTTGTTTATTTTTGGCGTTTAATGAATTGAGTATTTGCTTAGATCTTTGTCATTTACCTTCTGTTCTTTATTTTTCTTATTTCTTTTTATGCTTATGAACATGAAATCTCCATTGATCCTCCACTCTCAATCGATGATGAGTGAGTAGATCCTTGTTGATCTCGAGGATAGGGAGATCGGAGGGGAAATCTCCGATCCACTTGCATATGCGAACATGGATTTGATCCGATCTCTTCTCATATGACCAAGCTTAATGCCGATCTCTCCCTCATCAAGAGAGATCTGATTTGAGCCAAAACCCCAGAGCTAGCGCTAAGGAGATCGGAGACCAAAGTGTCATATGAGAGATGGCTATGATCCGCCGAGGATAGATCTAGCATGTGGATCAGTCATTAAACACTTCGGGCCGGACTTTATACTTTAAATCCGGCTTTATTGCGGCTAGCGTCGTAATAGATCAGCCGGATCGGAAAGGGATCTTCACCACGATAATGGGTTGATCTAGCTTGTCCCAGTTTAGAGCTTGCCTTATATAGCTTGGCGGTGTTGGATCAGTGAGTTAACCGCCGATTACCCACTCCCTATTCTCTAGATTCATGTTTGATTCCATAGTTTATTGCATTTACTAGTTTGCACTCTGTTTTGTTAACATTTCCCTGTTTTAGATCATAGTGCTCTGTTTTTATTTTGTACTTTAGTGAATTTTGTCCTATATGCTAGTTTAAGAGCTCTCATAGAAATATGACTTACCTTTGTGACAGATCGGTAGGTTATCTGAACTAGAACTAGGTACCAGATGAGTTGTTTGCTTGCATAACTGAGTATTGGTTCGACAACCCACCTACTTACTACCATACCTCAATGATTTGATAGCATAGACCGAAAAAACCGTCTTATCATAGAGAAAGTAGAATTAATAGTAACTACTCTCACAAACCATGTAACCCCAAAGTGATGGCGAATGTAGAACTAGCAATTATTACTCTCACAAACCGGCTAACTCTTTTGTTATTAACTCATAGTCTTCTCACCGCTTCTATAGTAACCTTAAGTTGATAAGAGAACGTAGAACTAGTTGTAGGGTATAGAGACATAGCTAATGATGATAGGATTCTAGTACAATGAATAGGGAATCTAAGAATCATTGATAAGAAACGTGTGGAGCTCACCTCACAAAAAGTGCATTCCAAGCATGATGGTCGGAAAAGCAAGGTGTGAGATCATTGCAAGAAAATGGGTCGCAACAAAGATAATTGTTGGATTATCAATCTACATACCAAACAAAACAAGTTAAACGGTCAAATGGCCACCACATGATTAGTAACCTTAAGTTGTTAGAGAACATAGAACAAGTTCTTACAACATTCACATATAGACTAACTCTTTTTATTGACGTAGGTGCTTCTCACAACTTCTTTAGTAACAGAATGTTGATAGAGAATGTAGAACCTGGTGTAGGGAATATAGATTTAGCTAATTATGACAGGATTATATTCCAAGGAGTAGAGAATATAAGAATCTTTGATAAAAATTGTGTGGATCTCACCTCAGTAAATAGTGTGTTATACAAGCATGATGGTAGGAACATCATGGTATGTGGTCACTGCAAGAGAATAAGCCATACCAAGGATAAGTGTTCTATTCTCTACCTACATCTCAAACAAAACAATTGGATTTATCACAAGGCCAACACATGATTAGTAAGCTTAAGTTGATAGAAAACATAGACCTAGCACCTACTACTCTCACAAACCATCTAATTCTCTTGTTATTGACTCAAGTGCTTCTCACCACTTTTTTTGTGACATTAATTTGATATGGAACATAGAATTAGCTATAAGGAATTTATACAAGATTAGGATTCTAGGATTCTATAGTCCAAGAAATATGATGGTAGGAAGAGAGTGATGTTTGATCACTACAAGAAAATGGGCCACACAAAGGATAAATGTTAGATTCTCCATCTACATCTCAAACCAAACAAGTGGAAGGATCAAATGGCCATCACAAGATTAGTAACCTTAAGTTGATTGAGAAAAGTAGATTAACACTAAATACTCTCACAAACCAGCTAACTCTTTTGTTATTGACTCAGGTGCTTCTCTCCACTTGTTTTGTAACCTCAAGTTGATGGAGAATGTCGAACTATCACTTACTACTCTCACAAAACGGCTAAACTTTTGTTGATGACACATAGTCTTCTTACCACTTGTTTAATAACCTTAGGTTAGTAGAGAACATAGAACAAGTTGTAGAGTATATAGACATAGCTAATGGTGATAGGATTCATGTACAATGGATAAGGAATCTAAGAAACATTTATGAGAATCGTTTGGAGCTCACCTCAACAAATAGTATGTTATACAAGCATAATGGTCGGAAGAGCAAGGTGTTTGATCAATGCAAGATAATGGGCCGCAACAAGGATTAGTGTTTGATAATCCATCTATATCCCAAACAAAACAAGTGGAAGGATCAAAAGGCCGCTATATGATTAATAACCTTAAGTTAATAGAGAACATAGAACTAGTTCTTACTACTCTCACACACCGACTAACTCTTTTTTATTGACGTAGTTGCTTCTTAACACTTGTTTAGTACCGTGAAGTTGATAGAGAATGTAGAACCAGATGTATGGAAAGTAGATATAGCTAATGGTGATAGGATTGTAGTCCAAGGAATTGAGAATTAAAGACCCTTGTATAAGAATCGTGTGGAGATCACCTAAGTAAATAGTGTGTTATACAAGCATGATGGTAGGAACGTCATGGTATGTGATCACCACAAGAGAATATACCATACCGGGGATAAGTATTTGATTCTGCATCTACATCTCAAACAAAACTATTGGAATGATGGTAAGGCCACCACATGATTAGTAAGCTTCAGCTGACAGAGAACCTAGAACTAGCACTTACTACTCTCATAAACCAGCTAACTACCTTGTTATTGGCTCAAGTGCTTCTCACCACTTGTTTAGTGTCCTTGATTTAAAAAGAACATAGAATTAGATATAGGGAATCTAAATATGATTGAGAAAGTAGAACCAGCTACTATCAAAAACCAGCTAACTCTTTTGTTATTGACAGAGGTGCTTCTCACCACTTGTTTTGTAACCTCAAATTGATGGAGAATGTAGAACTAGCACTTACTACTCTCAGAAACAAGCTAACTCTTTTGTTATTTACTCATAGTAGCCTTATGTTGATAGAGAAAGTCGAACAAGTTGTAGGATATATAGACATAGCTACTGGTAATAGGATTCTTGTGCAACGAATAGGGTATATCGACATAGCTTTTCACCACTTGTTTAGTGAGCTAAAGTTGATAGAGAATGCAGAACTAGATGTAGGGAATGTAGGGATAGCTAATAGTAATAGGATTATAGTCCAAGGAATAGAGAATTTAAGACCCTTTGATAAGAATCATGTGGAGCTCACCTCAGAAAAACAGTGTTATATAAGCATAACGGTTCGAACATCAGTGTTATATAAGCATAACGGTTTGAACATCATGGTATGTGATCACCGCAAGACAGTCAGCCATACGAAGCATAAGTATTCGATTCTCCATCTACATCTCAGACCAAACAATTGGAATGATCATAAGGCCACCACAAGATAAGTAAGCTTAAATTGATAGAGAACATAGAACTCGCACTTACTACTCTCACAAACTAGCTAACTCTCTTGTTATTGCCTCAAGTGCTTCTCACCACTTGTTTAGTAACTTTAAGTTGATAAAGAACATAGAATTAGCTATAAGGAATGTATACAAGCTAAGGGTTATAGGATTCTAGTCCAAGGAATAAGGAATATAAAACTGTTTGATAATAACTGTGGAGTTCACCTCAACAAATAAGTGTTATACAAGCATTATGGTCAGAAAAGCAAGGTGTGTGATTACTACAAGGAAATGGGCCAAAACAAGGATAACTGTTGGATTCTCCATCTACATCTCAAACCAAAGAAGTGGAAGGGTCAAATTGCCACAACGTGATTAGTAACCTTAAGTTGATAGAGGACGTAGAACTAGCACTGAATGTTCTCACAAACTAGATAACTCTTTTTTTATTGACGTATGTGTTTCTCACTACTTGTTTAATAACTTCAAATTGATTGAGAACGTAGAACTAGCTGTAGGAATTTAGAATAGCTAATGGTGATAGGATTCTAGTACAAGGAATAAAGAATTTAAGACCCTTTTATTAGAATTGTGTGGATCTCATCTCAACAAATAGTGTGTTCTACAAGCGTCATGGTACGAAGATCTTCGTATGTGATCACCACAAGAGAATGAGCCACACCAAGAATAATTGTTCGACTTTCCATCTACATCTCAAACCAAAAAATTGGAATGATCATAAGTCCACCACATGATTAGTAAAATTAAGTTGATAGAGATCATAGAACTAGCACTTACTACTCTCAAAAACCAGCTAATTCTGTTGTTATTGACTCAAGTGCGTCTCACCACTTCTGTAGTGTCCTTAAGTTGATATAGAACATCGAATTAGTAATAGTGAATGTTTAAAAGCTAAGTATTACATGATTCTAGTCGAAGGAATAGGGAATCTAAAATTGTTTGTTAATAACCGTGTGGAGTTCACCTAAGTAAATAGTGTTATACAACCATGATGTTAGAAAGGGCATGGTGCTTGATAACTGCAAGAAAATAAAGCACACCTAGGATAAGTGGTTCATTCTCCATCTACATTTTAAACCAAACAATTGGAAGGATCAAATGGCCACCACATGATTAGTAACCTTAAATTGATTGAGAAAGTAACATTAACACTAAGTACTCTAACAAACCCCCTAACTCTTTTGTTATTGACTCAGGTGCTTCTTACCACTTGTTTTGTAACCTCAAGTTGGAGAATGTAGTACGAGCACTTGCTACTCTAAGAGACCGGCTAACGCTTTTGTCATTGACTCATAGTCTTCTCACCACTTGTTTAGTAACCTTAAGTTGATAAAGAACATAGAACTAGTTGTAGAGTATATAGACATAGC
Organism: Lepidium aucheri; assembly: GCA_900406435.1. Lineage (NCBI taxonomy): Eukaryota > Viridiplantae > Streptophyta > Magnoliopsida > Brassicales > Brassicaceae > Lepidium > Lepidium aucheri. Next base: position 35,219 of record OVBA01001716.1, on the reverse strand, counting down.
TAATGGTTATATGATTCTAGTACAATGAATAGGGAATCTAAGAATCATTGATGAGAATCGTGTGGAGCTCACCTGAACAAATAGTGTGTAAAAGCATGATGGTCGGAAGAGCAAAGTGTGATATCACTACAAGAAAATGGGCCGCAATGAGGATAAGTGTTCGATTATCAATCTACATCCCCAAACAAACAAGTGGAAGGATCAAAAGGCAACCACATGATTAGTAACCTTAAGTTGATAGAGTACATAAAACTAGTTCTTGCTACTCTCACACACCGACTAACTCATTTTTATTGACGTAGGTAGTTCTTACAACTTATTTACTAACCTGAAATTAATGTAGAACCAGTTGTAGGGAATGTAGAGATACCTAATGAGGATAAGATTCTAGTCCAAGGAATAGAGAATTTAAAACTATTTGATAAAAATCATGTGGAGTTCACCTTAGCAAATAGTGTGTTATACTAGAATGATGGTAGGAACATCATGGTATGTGATCACTGCAAGAGAATAACCATACCAAGGATAAGTGGTCGATTCTTCGTCTGCATCTCATGCTCAAGTTGATAGATAGAACTAGCACTTACTACTCTCACAAACCAGCTAACTCTCTTGTTACTGACTCAAGTTCTTCTCACCACTTCCTTAGTGTCCTTAAGTTGATATAGAAGATAGACTTAGCTATAGGAAATGTATACACGCTAAGGATTATAGGATTCTTCTCCAAGGAATAGGGAATCTAAAATTGTTTGATCATTACCGTGTGGAGTTCACCTAAGAAAATAGTTGGTTATACAAGCATGATGGTAGGAAGAGCATAGTGTGTGATCACTGCAAGAGAATGGGCCACACCAAGGATAAGTGTTGGATTCTCCATCCAAATCTCAAAACAAACAAGTGGAAGAATCAAATGGCCACCATATGATTGGTAACCTTAAGTTGAATGAGAAAGTAGAGTTAACACTAACTACTCTCACAAACCAGCTATCTTTTTTGTGATTGACTCTGGTGCTTCTCACCACTTGTTTTATAACCTCAAGTTGATAGAGAATGTAGAACTAGCACTTACTACTCTCACAAACCGGCTAACTCTTTTGTCATTGACGCATTTGCTTCTCAACACTTGTTTAGTAACCTTATGTTGATAGAGAACGTAGAATTAGTTGTAGTGTATATAGACGTAGCTAATGTTGATATGATTCTAGTACAATGAATAGGGAATCTAAGAATCATTGATGAAAATCGTGTTGAGCTCACCTCAACAAATAGTGTGTTATACAAGCATGATGGTGGGAAAAGCAAGGTGCGTGGTCACTACAAGAAAATGGTCTACAACAAGGATAAGTGTTGGATTATCCATCTACATCAAAAACTAATCAAGTGGAAGGATCAAAACGTCACCACATGATTAGTAAGCTTAAGTTGAAAGAAAATATAGAACTAGTTCTTACTACTCTCACACACCGACCAACTCTTTTTTATTGACGTAGGTGCTTCTCACCACTTGTTTAGTAACCTAAAATTGATAGAAAATGTAGAACCAGCTAAAGGGAATGTAGAGATAGCTAATGGTGATTGGATTCTTGTCCCAGGAGTAGAGAACTTAAGACCCTTTGATAAGAATCTTATGGAGCTCACCTCAGCAATTAATGTGTTATACAAACATGATAGTAGGAACATCATGGTATGTGATCACCGCAAGAGAATAAGCCATGCCAAGGATAAGTGTTTGATTCTCCATCTACATTTCAAACCAAAAAATTGGAATGATCATAAGGCCACCACATGATCAGTAAGCTTAAGTTGATAGAGAACATAGAACTAGCACTTACTACTCTTACGAACAAGCTAACTCTCTTGTTATTGACTTAAGTTTATATAGAGCATAAAATTAGCTATAGGGAATGTATATAAAGGTAAATAGGATTCTAGTCAAGGAATAGGGAATCCAAAACTGTTTGAAAATATTTGTGCGGAGTTCACCTTAGCAAATAGTGTGTTATACAAGTCTGATGGTCGGAAGAGCAAGGTGTGTGATCATTGCAAGAAAGTGGGCCACAATAGGGATAAGTGTTGGATTCTCCACCTACATCCCAAACCAAACAAGTGGAAGGATCAAAAAGCCACCACTTAAATAGTAATATTAAGTTGATAGAGGACAAAGAACTAGTTTATACTACTCTCACACACCCAATAGCTCTATTTTATTGACGTAGGTGCTTCTCACCACTTGCTTAGTAACCTGAAGTTGATAGAAAATGTAGAACCAGATGTAGGGAATGTAGACATAGGTAATGGTGATATGATTCTAGTCTAGGGAATTAAGAATCTAAGTTGCTTTGATAAGAACTGTGTGGACCTCACCTCAGCAAATATTGTGTTATACAAGCATGATGGTAGGAAGATCATGGTATGAGTTCGATTCTCCATACCAAGGATAAGTGTTCGATTCTCCATCTACATCTTGAACCAAACAATTGGAATGATCATAATGCCACCACATGATTACTAAGCTTAAGTTGATAGAGAACATAGAACTTGAACTTACTACTCTCACAAACCAGCTAATTCTCTTTTTTCTATTCAGGTGCTTTTCACAAATTGTTTAGTAACCTTAAATTTATATAGAACATAGAATCAACTATAGGGAATGTATACATAGATAAGGGTTCAGGATTCTAGTTCAAAGAATAGGGAAGCTAAAACTCTTAGATAATTATTGTGTGGAGTTCCGCTGAGCAAATAGTGTTTTATACAAGCATGACGGTAGGAAGAGTGTTGGATTCTCCATCTACATCTCAAACCAAACACGTGGAAGGATTAAATGGCCACCACATCATTAGTATCCTCAAGTTGATGAAGAACGTAGAATTAACACTAACTGATGCGGTCATCAAACCAAATCAATCAACAAAGTCTCACACTGCTGAGCCGGACTCAAGATATGGGCTTCAACAACCTTTATCCATTGACCATGAGGACGTACGAGCATTAATAGAGACTTTCCAGACGATCCAAAGAGAACTAAGATACACATTGACTTGTTCCAGAAATTCCACTCTTCAAGGAGTCACTGAGAAAAATAATAAGTTCAAAAGGAGTTCATATGAAGAAGATATTGAAGATACAACTTGGAACATCTTCAATAGACTCGATGGAGACATACGACCACTAGTCAATTTATTCCAGCAAAACTACGACGAATCAAGCAACAAGAAAAGATGTTTTGGAAATATATCTAACCATAGAAGAGAGTAAAATTCAATTCATGCCAAAATTCGCTATGGTTTAAAAGTTATTCAAGTACAAAATCGGGTGAACCGGAACCTTCCGGAATTGGACATGCGGGTGGTTATTGGAGTTTTCTTACCGAACCAGGAGGAATTCAGATATGAACCGACTTTTATGGAAATCCTAATTCATCAGAGGATCAGGGAAAATTGGATTGATATAATTATCGGTTCTGATGTCAAAGTTATTGAGTTTCTAAACCGGAAGATGCTACACATGCCTTATTTAGAAGCTCATGGATTCAATCAGCTACAAACAAGACTATGGGGACCAGGAGAGACATCAAAGCATTCAAGAGGCACATCTGACCATCCAGAGGTGTTAGCTACCTTTTTACCATGCACCAGAACCCACATAATTAGGCGAATCCTCTCACTTGTGCACTTTCCTTTTAAGGATGCATTCACACTTGGAGCTTTAAACCACCAACGGCTAGATACCTATCAAGACTGCTGCGTTTTGGAAGCTTCATACATGAACTATATTGCACCTAGACACCTTAGTTTCGGCCCCAAACTCTCAAGACTCAAGCACAACTCGACCTTCCATATTTTAGCCGAGTTGCTCATTGTGGTCCAACAGCCATATTCTTCAATGCCTATGATTTACCTTCTTATTTTAGACATATGAACGTTATGTAAGAGCTCTATATAAGCTCAGATTGGCCTCAGTTGAAAAAGAAAAAAACCTTTGATCATTGATTTAATAAAGTTTATCATTTCTTTTCAACCGAGTTCTTTGTGTTAGTTCATTAGAGTCTTAGGTGGATTCCTTTGTTCTCTTTTGTTCATATCTTTAGATCTCAAGTGTGAGAGATACCTCTGGTCTATTGGTCTGCGAATTAAGATTGTTTGAGTTATTCAAGCATTATTTNAGAGAGGACACTTTGCTGCAACTTGTCCATTTAAGAAGAAAACATTACTAGAAGAGAAAATTGGATTATCGAAAACAAGTGATAATCAATCTGTTTTGTTAACTTCCAATTCTAGTATAATGCACTTGTCTTTGTCAAAGGGTATTGATACAGGTGTAAGATAGAAGAAGGATCTTGTTCACGGAATAAGTACACTGAAGAAACAACTAGAGCCCCATTCACAAGTTCACACTCAACAAAAAGCAAATGGAGAAACAAAATGTGACATAAGAGGTCTCACGGAGCAGGCTACTTTGCTGCCTAAGGAAGCCAACACCAAACCATGGAGAGGAGTAATTGCTTCCTTACTTATCAAAGAGAAACCACCTGATGCAATAACAAACCTAAAAGACGAGTCTCAACACACACATGATACCCAAGGTAAGAATTTCAGCTCTCATATGATTGAAAAATCTAACTTGACTTCTCTCTCTGCAGATCATAAAGTTTTGAGGACAAAACCTTTTGAAGAGAGAGGGTATGATGCGATCATCAAACAAAATTAATCAACAAACTCTCACGCTGCTGAGCCGGACTCAAGATATGGGCTTCAACAACCTTTATCCTTTGACTGTGAGGACATACGATCATTAATAAAGACCTTCCAGATGATACAAAGAGAACCAAGATACAAATTGACTTGTTCCAGAAATTCCACTCTTCAAGGAGTCACTGAGAAAAAGAATCAGTTCAAAAGGAGTTCATATGAAGAAGATATTGAAGATACAACTTGGAACATCTTCAATAGACTTGATGGAGACATACGACCACTATTCAACTTATTCCAGCCAAACTACAACGAATTAAGCAACAAAAAAAGCTTTTTTAGAAATTTAACTAACCATAGAAGAGATTAAAATTGGATTCATGCCAAAATTCGCTATGGTTTTAAAGTTATTCAAGTACAAAGTCGGGTGAACCCGAACCTTCCAAAATTAGGCATGCGGGTGGTTATTGGAGGTTTCTTACCAAACCAGGAGGAATTCAGCTATGAACCGACTTTTATGGAAATCCTAATTTATCAGAGGATCAGGGAAAATTGGATTCACATAATTATCGGTTCTGATGTCCAAGTTATTGAGTTTCTAAACCCGAAGATGCTACACTTGCCTTATTTAGAAGATCATGGGTTCAATCAGCTACAAACAAGACTATGGCGACCAGCAGAGACATCAAAGCATTCAAGAGACACATCTGACCATACAGAGGTGTTAGCTACCTTTTTACCATGCACCAGGACCCACATGATTAGGCGAATCCTCTCACTTGTGCACTTTCCTTTTAAGGACGCATTCACACTTGGAGCTTTAAACCACCAACGGCTAGATACCTATCCAGACTGCTGCGTTTTGGAAGCTTCATACATGAACTGTAATGCACCTAGACACCTTAGTTTCGGCTCCAAACTCTCAAGACTCAAGCACAACTCAACCTTCCATATTTTAGCCGATTTGCTCATTATGGTCCAACAGCCATATTCTTCAATGCCTATGATTTACCTTCTTATTTTAGACATATGAACGTTATGTAAGAGCTCTATATAAGCGCAGATCGGCCTCAGTTGAAAAAAGAAAAAACCTTTGATCATTTTTTTAATAAAGATTATCATTTGTTTTCAAAGATCGAGTTCTTTGTGTGAGTTCATTAGAGTCTTAGGTGGATTCCTTTGTTCTCTTTTGTTCATATCTTTAGATCTTAAGTGTGAGAGATACTTCTGGTTTATTGGTCTGTGAATTAAGATTGTTTGAGTGATTCAAGCATTCTTTTTCGTCCATTGATTGAGCGAGTCAATCACTCCACCTTCATCACCACAGATTTCACAAAGGAAGTACCTTGAGTTTCCCTTTGTCTAATCTCCACCACTTCTATCCTCTAGAAGCACCCTTGGATCGTGTATCACTAACTACTTCACAAACAGCTAACTCTTTTGTTACTGACTCAGGTGCTTCTCACCACATGCTTAGTAACCTCAAGTTGATGGAGGATATAGAACTAGCACTTACTACTCTCAAAAACCAGCTAACTCTTTTGGTGTTGACTCATGTGCTTTTCCCCAACTGTTTAGCAACCTTAAGTTGATAGAGAATTTAGAACTAGTTGTAGAGTATGTAGACATAGCTAATGGTTACAGATTTTAGTCGAAGGAATAGGGAAACTCAGACTATTTGATCTGAAGCATGATTGTAGGAAAAGCAAGGTGTATGATCACTGCAAGAAAATGGGTCACACCAAGGATTAGTGTTGGATTCTTCATCTTCATCTCAAACAAAAGAAATGGAAGGATCAAAGGCCACCACATGATTAGTAACCTTAAAATGGTAGAGAACGTAGAACTAGCACATACTACTCTCACAACCCGGATAAATTTCTTGTTATTAACTAAGATGCTTCTCACCACGTGTTTAGTAAACATAAGTTGATAGAGATAATTGAACTAGTTGTAGGAAATGTAGACATAGCTAATGGTGATTGGACTATAGTACAAGGAATGTGGACTCTTAGACAGTTTGATAAGAATCTCGGGAGCCTACATAACCAACTAGTTTGTTATACAAGCATGATGGCAAGAAGAGCATGATATGTGAGCACTGCAAAAGAATGAGCCACACCAAGGATAAGTCTTAGATTCTCCATCGACATCTCAAACCAAACAAGTGGAAGGATCAAATGGCCACCACATGATTATTCACCTTCCACTCCGCTCATGTTTAAAGTTGTTAGCTTTACTTTGAGTCCGCCTAATTGATTGGAGGATTAATCAAAGGGATGTCGTCAACCTTGGTCATATATGTATCGGCCAAATATGGCTTCAACCGCTGCTCATTCACCAAGAATTTGCCCCCCCCCTTAATATCCAGCAACACTACGGCTCTGTAAGGACGTCATTTCTTGATTGTGAATGGTCGAGACCAACTTAACCTAAGCTTTCTAGGAAAGAGTCTTAAGCAAGAATTAAACAACAGAACTTGATCAATGGGGGTAAAGTTTCTGCTACGGATACGCTTATCATGTCATGGTTTTATCTGCTCCTTGTAAATTCTTGAGTTCTCATAAGCCAAGTTGTGAATCTCTTCGATTTCATATAGCTACATCATGCGTTTCTTGTAAACTGGTTTGATGTCGAAATTCAAGAGTTTAATGGCCCAATTTTCCTTATACTCGAGCTCTACCGGGAGAAGACACGACTTGCCATGGACGAGGTGGACTGGGTTGTACCGAGTGGGGTCTTGTATGCTGTCCTATATGTCCAAAGAGCTTTATCGAGCTTTGTACACCAGTCTTTCCTTGTTGTACCAACCTTTTTCTAAAGAATGCTCTTGATTTCTCAGTTTGTAACCTCAACCTGACCACTCATCTGTGGATGATAGGGTGCAGCGACCTTGTTGATGTGATAATGGGGGAACAACAAGAACCGGAAAAAGACATGGAGCAAGAAGACATTATGGAGCTTGAAATGGAGAAAGTACAACAAGCATTGGAGCTGCCTATTGGACCTATTACTCGAGCTAATGCTAAGTTACTCGAGAAGGCTATTAGCACAATGCTATTACAAGCCAAAAGAAACCTTAGCCTTATGGCTTATCCAACCACATTGTTTGTGATTCAAGCGGACTAAGGGTTGTCAATGGGAGGTGTGTGTTCTTGCACTCTTTTCCTTGTTGGTAACTTTGTCCCTTTGGGATTTCTAGCACAAGTTTTTTAACGAGTCTTGTTAACACACACTTTACACTACAACTCATTGGCAACATGCTTATAACATTTTTATAATATGCTTTATAAACGTTTTATAAAACCGGTAAAGGGAAGAATAAATAGCCTAAGTGGATAAGTGGGCTTCTTTTATGTTCTTATTTCTTTTATGTCTTTTATTGGCCAAGTGTAATACAGTCTTTTAAGAAGTAGCTCAACTTCCGTGGCTATATAAACACAATTACCCTAATGTAATCACTATCGAACCTTTTACTTCTAAGTACTTTTTCCGGTTTGATCATTGAGGTTTTCCTCTAGCTTGCTAGCTCTTTGTTGTATCATATCCAGATTATTAGCGAGGTTTTGAAGACTAAGAGCTTCCATCTCGCTTGGTAGTTCAGTCCGATCCATTCTCTTTTCAATCACTTTTCATTTCTGACCTTTCACCTTCCAACTATTGTGCTGCCTTCATTCGCATCTGTCGATCATCTAGGGTACCTTTGGGTCAAGCGTCGCCTTTATTTGGCTCCACAACTTCATCAATCCACCGGGAAGTCCATTTCCTTCATCTAGAGTCGCGCATCTTCATCTACTAGACAGTGTATTCTCCATGGATCACTAGTTTGTACAACACTTTGAGATCAACATGGAGCAGCCACAGAAAATACCTCACACTCCCAAATCCAAATATGATTTTTATTCTGTTTTTCAATCGGTTATTAAACTCTAAAAAATATCATGAAAAAACAACTACCTTGAGTGGGAGGAAAACATGGACAAGTGGTTTCACTACAACCAAATTCTGCGTAAGGACAGATAGCCTCATGGGTAAAACAACTCGCTGGAAATGTTTGCAAATGGTGGCTTTAGGAAGGTTATGATCGTTGGTATTTCAAGAAGCCAAGCATCACCTCATCGAGAGAACTTAAGAAGCTACTAAGAAAGAAGTATGCTCCACAAGCACCAAACCTCAAAGCACGAGCCAATGCCACGATCCAAGGGTAAGCTGTTCAAGACAAGAAACAAGCCTTAGCTAAGTTAATAAATGAACCGGTTTTAGTTCACAAACAAATCCTCGAATCATCGCTTAAATCAAGCTGTGAACCAAAGCAATGTCATCTCATGGTGAATGAGAAAAATGTTGAAGGAGAAGCTACAAGGAATGAGCGAAATTCTGAATCATTAGCTATTTATGATGCAAGACAAGAGCCACCAACCAGAACCTTTCTCAAAACGTCCTTAGAAGCTAAAAGTCCTCTTTCTTCTAATCAATCTGGTTTTGAACGGGAGAAACTAACCTCTTTAGAATTGTAGCAACTGAGTAGCATTGTTTCTTTTTCAAGGAACAAACAAAGGAGTTCGCCATTGGAGTTTAAATTGGAACAATCACGTCTTATGCCATTTCCTTGTGAATACCCATGAAAGCATTGCAAGGAAATTTATTTGGCTAGAACAGGGCATCGTTTGTTTGTGATGATCTCTACCGAAGAAGAAAAACGTTTTTTTTTGAACATATACAAGAATTTTGAGTTTTAAGCTCAATTTTTGATAAAATAATATTGTCTTTTGAAGCACTCACACCTAAAGTGATATTTTTAAGAGATTGTTTGTCTATCCATATCGCAAATTAAATATGTTTTCTCTAGGCTTTGTGAAAGTAAAAGAAAGACAGGTCAAGGATTCAAACACAATGATGGTCCAGATTTTAACTAACCAAGTTGATTATGGGCAAATGGATCGAATGAGTTATCACTTTGGATTTTTGAGCTGGAAATACCTTAGGAAAACAAGAGGTTCCGAGCTTCGACCATTGGGATCAACAAATCAAGAGCATGAACGAGTAGTTAGAGTATACTCGATTTTGAAGGACAAACCACCTCATGTGTTACTTGTACTCAGATCAGACTTTACTCTCTTATGTGTGCGTGTTTGCTGGAAACGCACAAGAAAGATTTAAAAGTGGGACGAAGACAAGCGATTCAAGCCACCGGATTTGGACCATTATCAAAATTGAAACTTTGGCATCTTCTTTCGGACCAAAGAAGAACCACCTAATCCATCATGTCAACCAGAGATGAAACTAAACACAATTGGGGTAATTTCTTAACCCTATACGAATCCATGAGTGCAAACTTGTTTTATGTCCATGCAGATTTGAGGATAAATATTTTCCAAGTAGGAGGTTTAATGGGGTACTTTGGAGTGGCTAAGACGTTGCACATCATGCAAGAACACTTCCATTGGCTGCGTATGAAGTGAGATGTTGGAAGGTTGTTCTTTGGGGAGTATGATATTGGCAAAAACTCAAGTCCTTATCAAAGTCAAGGACTTGAGACCAGCAAGGCTTACGTAAACCAAGGATGGGCACCAGTATTCCTAATACGGGCCAAAGACAAAGAGCGTGAAAATATAACCATTAAGCGCAAGAAAAGAACTCAGAAGTGGGAGGAAGATCAATGCTTTAAACCACCTGATTTGGGACAAAACAAGCACCTGCACTTTGGACTCTTTATTCAGTTCAAAGAGGAACCAACGGACTCAACATCTAAGCCATAAACGATATTGTGCAAATTTAGAGGTAAGTTTCCAATCCGATTTGAATTCATAAGTATTACCTTGTTGTATGTCTATGCAGATGATTCCCATTTGAGGTCAAATTCTTTTCAAGAGGGAGGTGATGATATAATAATGGAGCAACAACAAGAACCGGAACAAGACATTGAGCAAGAAGACATTATGGAGCTTCAACCGGGAAAAGTACAACAAGCATTGGAGCTGTCTATTGGACTTATTACTCGAGCCAGAGCTAACTTACTGGAAAAAATTATTAGCACAATCCTATTACAAGCCAGAAGCAATTATAGTCTTATGGTTTATCCGACCACATTGGTTGTGATTCTTTCCGAGTAAGGGTTGTCAATGGGAGGTGTGTGTTCTTGCACTCATTTCCTGGTTGCTAGTTTTGTCCCTTTGGGTGTTCTAGGACAAAGTTTTTAACGAGGTTTTTTAACACATACTTTATACTAAAACCCCATTGGCAACATGCTTATAACATGTTTATAAGATGTTTATAACATGTTTATAATATGTTTATAACATGTTTATAGCATGCTTTATAAACGCTTTATTAAACTGGCAAAGGGAAGAATAAATGGGCTAAGTGGATACGTGGCCTTCTTTTATGTTCTTATTTGTTGTATGTCGTTTATTGGCCAAGTGTATTGCGGACTTTTAAGAAGCAGCTCATTTTTTGTGGCTATATAAACACAAGAACCCTAATCTAATCACCATCGAACCTTTTACTTCTAAGTACTTTTGCCGATTTGATCATTGAGGTTTTCCTCTAGCTTTCTAGCTCTTGGGTGAGACATATCCAGATTGTTAGCGAGGTGAAACTAAGATCTTTCCATCTCTCTTGGTAGTTCAGTCTGATCCATTCTCTCTTCATTCACCTTTCATTCTAAACTTTCACCTTCGAACCATTCCCCTGCCTTCATTCGCTTTTGTCGATAATCTCGTGGTTCATTTTGGTCAAGTATCGCCTTTGTTTGGCTACAAGACTTCATCAATCCACTGGGAAGTCCATTTTTGTCATCTAGAGGCGCCCCTCTTCATCTTCTAGCTGGTGAATTACTAGTTCGCGAGTCACACCACCAGTTTTGTCCATTTGCCGCTTGAGTGTGTGTCCAAGCCATCCTAATCTACATTAGGATCGTGTCACTTGTGTTGTACTCCATACTGCTTCAAAAGACTGTTAATAGTCTTATTGATAAAGTGAGAAGCATCATAACTGATCACAACACGTGGGACACCAAACCTAGAGAAGATGATGTGCTTAAACATTTTCAGCACTACCTTGGCATCATGCGTTGGGCTGGCCAGCGCTTCAACCAAATTTGAAACATAATCTACAGCCACCAATATATACTGATTTCCGAAGGAAGTCGATTCCTCAAACATCAAACGCCTCAACTTCCATGATGAAATTCTGAGGCATTTTGTTCCTCTTGCTTATATTCCCCTGTCTTTGACACGAATCACACCTTGGAATGAAATTATGAGCATGACAAAACATCGTTGGCTACAATTACCTGCTTTTTCAAACCTTTGAGACTGTCTTAGAGGTTGCGAAATGCCCAAAATCTGGAGAACCGTAACATTGGAACAAGCTTCCTTGAAATTCCTCCTTAGTAACACACCGTCTGAAAATTCCAGATGCGCATTGCTTATATAGATAAGACTTCTCAGAAGTAATGTCTAATGTCCCAAAGGAATTTTTTCTTACGGTAGTCGTATAAGTGTGCATGCTCAACCTCAATAGCTAGATAATTTGCAATTTCAGCTAACCAAGGGACCCCGAGGGTGGATTTTTGTGCAGATATACGAGGTTCCAGGTTACATGAGCGGATCAAGTAGACAAGCTATCATACAAAGGCACACTATCTTTGATTCTCAGTCTAGAAAGGTTATATGCCACTCCATTCTCAATACCTATCTTGTCCTTAATCTAAGGTCAAACTCCTGATGAAAGAGAACCCATCTAAGAAGCCTTGGTTTCGCATCCTTCTTGGAGAGCAGGTATCTCAGTGTAGCATGATAAGTGTGGACAACCACCTTGGAGCTGCCTAGATATGACCTGAATTTCTTAAAAGTAAAGACAATTGCAAGAAGCTCCTTCTCATTGGTTTCAAATTTTTGCAGAGGATCATCAAGGGTTCTACTAGCATAGTAGATAACATTCAACTTCTTATCTTTTCGCTGACCCAAAACAGCACCTACTTCATAGTCTCTCGCATTACGCATCACCTCAAAGGGTAGTTCCCAATCTCGTGGTTGCACAATCGGTGCGCTACCGAGAGCTCCCTTGAGCGTTAGAAAGGCTTCATGACATTCTTTATCAAACTCAAACTTCACATCCTTAAACAGTAGCTGCGTCAAAGGTGTGGCTTTCTTTGAGAAGTCCTTAATGAACCATCTATAAAACCCTGCATGTCCGATAAAGCTTATGACTTCCTTAAGTTCTAGTTTAATGTTCTCTATAAACTTAAGCTTACTAAACAAGTAGTGAGAAGCACATTACTCAATAACAAGAGAGTTAACCGGTTTGTGAGAGTAGTATGTGTTATTTCAACATTCTATATCAACTTAAGGGTACTTAGCAAGTGGTGCGAAAAATATGAATCAATAGAAGGATATTTAGCCGGTTTGAGGGCGTAGTAAGTGGTAGTTCAAGGTTCTCTATCAAATTATGGGTACTAAACATGTTGTGAGAAGCACATGAGTCAATAATCTGAGAGTTACCTGGTTTATGAAAGTAGTAACTAGTAGTTCAACTTTCTGTATCAACTAAAGTTACTAAAAAAGTAGTAAGAAGCACACTGAGTAAATAACAAGAGAGTTAGCAGGTTTGTGAGAGTAGTAAATGCTAGTTCAACGTTGCCTATCAACTAATGGTTACTAAACAAGTGCTGAGAAGCAAAATGAGTCAATAATTAGAGAGTTAGGTGGTTTGTGAGAGTAGGAAGTGCAAGTTTAACTTTCTCAATAAACTTACGGTTACTAAACAAGTGGTGAGAAGCACATGAGTCAATAATAAGAGAGTTAGAAGGTTTGTGAGAGGAGTAAGTGCTAGTTGAATGTTCTCTATCAACTTAAGGTTACTAAACTAGTGGTGAGAAGCACAATGAGTCAATAACAAGAGAGATAGCCGGTGTGTTAGAGTAAGAAGTGCTAGTTCTTTGTTTTCTACCAACTTAAGGTTACTAAACAAGTGGTGAGAAGAACAATGAGTCAATAAGAAGAGATTTAGCCGGTTTGTGAAAGTAGTTAGTGCTAGTTTAACGTTCTCTATCAATGTGAGGTTTCTAAAGAAGTAGTTAGAAGCACATATGTCAATAAGAGTAAGCCGGTTTTTTGAGAGTAGTATATGCTACTTCAACATTATCTATCACCTTAAGGTTACTAAACAAGTCATGCGCACCACATGATTAAATAACAAGAGATTTAACCGGTTTGTAAAGATAGTAAGAGCTAGTTCAACATTCTCGATCAACTTATGGGTACTAATCATGTTGTGAGAAGCACACGAGTCAATAATATGAGAGTTAGCTGGTTTGTGAGAGTAGAAAGTGGTAGTTCAACTTTCTCTATCAACTTAAGTTTACTAAAAAAGTGGTGAGAAGCACAATGAGCCATTAACAAGAGAGTTCGCCGGTTTGTGAGAGTAGTAAATGCTAGTTCACCGTAGCATAACAACTTATGGTTACTAAACATGTGGTGAGAAGCATAATGAGTCATAATAAGAGAGTTAGCCGGTTTGTGAGAGAAGTTACTGCTAGTTCAACGTTCTCTATCAACTTAAGGTTGCTAAACAAGTGGTGAATAGCACATGAGTCAATTACAAGAGAGTTAGCCGGTCTGTGAGAGTAGTAAGTTCTAGTTTAATGTTCTCTATAAAATTATGCTTACTAAAAAAGTAGTGAGAAGCACATGAGTCAATAACAAGAGAGTTATCAGGTCTATGACTGTAGTAAGTGTTAGTTCTACATTTTCTATCAACATAGGGTACTAAACATGTGGTGAGAAGCACGTGAGTCAATAGTAAACAATAAGAGAGTTAGGTGGTTTGTGAGAGTAGTAAGTGCTAGTTTAACATTCTCAATCAACTTACCGTTACAAGACAAGTGGTAAAAAGCACATGAATCAATTAGCCGGTTTGTGAGAGTAGTAAGTGCTAGTTCAACATTTTCAATCCACTTATGGTTAGTAAACAAGTGTGGAGAAGAGCAATGAGTCAATAACATGAACGTTAGCCATGTGCTCAGAGTAGTTAGTGCTAGTTCAGCGGTCTCGATCAAATTAAGGGTACTAGACAAGTGGTAAGAAGGACATGAGGCAATAACTAGAGAGTTAGCCCGTTTGTGACATAGTAAATGCTAGTTCAATCTTCTCTATTAACTTAAGGGTACTAGACAAGTGTTGAGAATCACATGAGTCAACAACAATAAAGTTAGCCGGTTCAATCTTTTCTATTAACTTATAGGTACTACGCAAGTGGTGAGAAGCACACGAGTCAATAATAAGAGAGTTAGCAGGTTTGTGAGACAAGTAAGTGCTAGTTGAATGTTCTCTACCAATTTAAGGTTACTAAACTAGTGGTGAGAAGCACATTGAGTCAATAACAAGAGAGTTAGCCGGTTTGTGAGAGTAAGAGGTGCTAGTTCTACGTTTTCTTTCAATTTATGGTTACTAAACAAGTGGTGAGAAGAACAATGAGTCAATAACAAGAGAGTTAGCTGGTTCGTGAGAGTAGTTAGCAATAGTTCAACATTCTCTATTAACATACGGTTTCTAAATATGTATTGAGAAGCACATAAGTAAATATCAAGAGAGTTAGCCGGTTTGTGAGTGTTGTATGTGCTACTTCAACGTTCTCTATGAGGAGCATAATGAGTCAATAACAAGAGAGTTAGCCGATTTATGAGAGTAGTATGTGCTAGTTTAATGTTCTCTATCAACTTAATCTTACTAAACAAGTTATGAGAAGCACATTAGCCAATAACAAGAGAGTTAATCGGTTTGTGAGAGTAGTGTGTGTTACTTCTATGTTCTCTATCAACCTAAGGGTAATTAGCAAGTGGTGCAAACACATGAATCAATAACAAGATATTTATACGGTTTTTAGGCGTAGTAAGTGGTAGTTCAACGTTCTCTATCAACTTATGGGTACTAAACAAGTTGTGAGAAGCACATGAGTCAATAATATGAGAGTTAGCTGATTTTTTAGAGAAGTAAGTGGTAGTTCAACTCTCTCTATCAACTTAAGTTTACTAAAAAAGTTGTGAGAAGCCCAATGAGTCAATAACAAGAGAGTTAGCCGGTTTGTGAGAGTAGTAAATGCTAGTTCAACGTTGCCTATCAACTAATGGGTACTAAACAAGTGGTGTAGCATAATGAGTCAATAACAACAGAGTTAGCCAGTTTGTGAGACTAGTAACTGCGAGTTCAACATTCTCTATCAACTTAAGGTTGCTAAACAAGTGGTGAAAGGCACATGAGTCAATAACAAGAGAGTTAGACGGTTTGTGAGTGTAGTAAACACTATTTTAATGTTCTCTATCAACTTAAGCTTACTAAACAAGTGGTTATAAGCACATGAGCCAATAAGAAGAGTGTTATCTGGTATGTAAGAGTAGTAAGAGTTAGTTTGATGTTCTCCACAACATTGGCTACTAAACATCTGGTGAGAAGCATGTCATTCAATTATTAGATAGTTAGGTGGTTTGTGAGAGTAGGAAGTGCTAGTTCAACTTTCTCAATAAACTTACGGTTACTAAACAAGTGGTGAGAAGCACATGAGTCAATAATAAGAGAGTTAGCAGGTTTGTGAGAGGAGTAAGTGCTAATTAAATGTTCTCTATCAACTTAAGGTTACTAAACTAGTGGTGAGAAGCACAATGAGTCAATAACAAGAGAGTTAGCCGGTGTGTGAGAATAATAATTGCTAGTTTTATATTTTCTATCAACTTAAGGTTACTAAACAAGTGGTGAGTATAACAATGAGTAATTAAGAAGAGACTTAGCCGGTTTGTGAAAGTAGTTAGTGCTAGTTCAACGTTCTCTGTCAATGTAAGCTTTCTAAATAAGTAGTGAGAAGCACATAAGTCAATAAAAGTTAGGCGGTTTTTGAGAATAGTATGTGCTACTTCAACGTTATCTAGCAACTTAAGGGTACTAAACAAGTCATGAGAACAACATGAGTCAATAAAAAGAGATTTAGCAGTTTGTATGGGTAGTAAGTGCTAGTTCAATATTCTCTATCAACTTATGGGTACTAAACATGTTGTAAGAAGATCACGAGTCAGTATTATGAGAGTTAGCTGGTTAATGAGAGTAGTAAGTACTAGTTCAACTTTCTCTATCAACTTAAGTTTACTAAAAAAGTGGTGATAAGCACAATGAGCCAATAACAAGAGAGTTAGCCAGTTTGTGAGAATAGTAAGTGCTAGTTCACCGTTCCCTTCAACCTTATTGTTACTAAACAAGTGGTGAGAAGCATATTGAGTTAATAACAAGAGAGTTAGCCGGTTTGCGAGAGTAGTAACTGATAGTTCAACGTTATCTATCAACTTAAGGTTTCTAAACAAGTGGTGAATAACACATGAATAAATAACAAGAGGGTTAGCCGGTTTGTGAGAGTAGTAAGTGCTAGTTTAATGTTCTCTATAAAATTATGCTTACTAAACAAGTAGTGAGGAGCACATTAGTAAATAACAAGAGAGTTATCATGTTTGTGAGAGTAGTATGTGTTAGTTCTACGTTCGCTATCAGCATAGGCTATTAAACATGTGGTGAGAAGCACGTGAGTCAATAGTCAACAATAAGAGATTTAGGTGGTTTGTGAAAGTAGTATGTGCCAGTTCAACTTTCTCAACCAACTTACAGTTACTAAGTAAGTGGTGAGAAGCACATGAGTCAATAATAAGAGAGCTAGCCGGTTTGTGAGTGTAGTAACTGCTAGTTTAACGTTTTCAATAAACTTACGGTTACTAAACAAGTGGTGAGAAGAACAATGAGTCAATAAGAAGAGAGTTAGCAGGTTTGTGACAGTAAGAAGTGCTAGTTTTATATTTTCGTTCAACTTAAGGTTACTAAACAAGTGGTGAGAAGAACAATGAATCAATAACAAGAGACTTAGCCGGTTTGTGAGA
Organism: Lepidium aucheri; assembly: GCA_900406435.1. Lineage (NCBI taxonomy): Eukaryota > Viridiplantae > Streptophyta > Magnoliopsida > Brassicales > Brassicaceae > Lepidium > Lepidium aucheri. The sequence continues at coordinate 17,615 of OVBA01001716.1, read as the reverse complement.
GTAGTAAGTCCTAGTTCAACGTTCTCTATAACCGTAAGGTTTCTAAATAAGTAGCGAGAAACAAATAAGTCAATGACATGAGAGTTAGCCGGTTTTTGAGAGTAGTATGTGCTACTTCAATGTTCTCTATCAAGTTAAGGGTACTAAACAAGTCATGCGAACCACATGACTCAATAACAAGAGATTTAGCCTATTTGTAAGGGTAGTAAGTGCTAGTTCAACATTCTCTATCAACATAAGGTTTCTAAATAAGTGGTGAGAAGCAGATAAGTCAATAAAAAGAGAGTTAGCCGGGTTTTGAGAGTAGTATGTGTTACTTCAACGTTCTCTATCAAATTAAGGGTACTTAACAAGTGGTGTGAACCACATGAATCAATAACAAGATATTTAGCCGGTTTGTTGGCGTTCTAAGCGGTAACTCAACGGTCTCTATAAACATTTGGGTACTAAACATGTTGTGAGAAGCACATGAGTCAATATATGAGAGTTAGCTGGTTTATGAGAGTAGTTAATGGTAGTTCAACTTTCTCTATCAACTTAAGTTTACTAAAAAAGTGGTGAGAAGCACAATAAGTCAATAACAAGAGAGTTAGCCGGTTTGTGAGAGTATTAAGTGCTAGTTAAACGTTGCCTATCGACTAATAGTTACTAAACCAGTGGTGAGAAGCATAATGAGTCAATAACATGAGAGTTAGCCGGTTTGTGAAACTAGTAATTGCTAGTTCAACGTTCTCTATTAACTTAAGGTTTCAAAACAAGTGGTGAGAGGCACATGAGTCAATGACAAGAGAGTTAGATGGTTTGACAGAGTAATAAGTGCTAGTTTAATGTTCTCTATCAACTTAAGCTTACAAAACAAGTGTTGAGAAGCACATGAGTCAATAACAAGAGAGCTAGCCGGTTTGTGAGAGTAAGAAGTGCAAGTTTTAAGTTTTCTTTCAAATTAAGTTTACTAAACAAGTGGTGACAAGAACAATGAGTCAATAACGAGAGACTTAGCCGGTTTGTGAGAGTAATAAGTCCTTGTTCAACATTCTCTATCAAAGTAAGGTTTGTAAATAAGTAGTGAGAGGCAAATACGTAAATAACAAGAGAGTTAGCCGGTTTTTGAGAGTAGTATGTGCTATTTCAACGTTCTGTATCAAGTTAACGGTACTAAACAAGTCGTGCAAACCACATGAACAATAACAAGATGTTTAGCCGGTTTGTAAGTGTATTAAGTGCTAGTTCAACATTCTCTATCAACATAAGGTTTCTAAATATGTGGTGAGAAGCACATAAGTCAATAAAAAGATAGTTAGCAGGTTTTTAGAGTAGTATGTGTTACTTCAACGTTCTATATCAACTTAAGGGTACTTAACAAACGGTGTGAACCATGAATCAATATAAAGATATTTAGCCGGTTTGTAGGTGTTGTAAGAGGTAGTTCATTGTTATCTCTCAACTTATGGGTACTAAACATGTTGTGCGAAGCACATGAGTCAATATATGAGAGTTACCTGGTTTATATGAGTAGTAAGTGGTAGTTCAACTTTCTCTATCAACTTAAGTTTACTAAAAAAGTGGTGAGAAGCACAATAAGTGAATAGCATGAGAGTTAGCCGGTGTGTGAGAGTAGTAAGTGCTAGTTCAATGTTGCCTATCAACTAATGGTTACTAAACTACTAGTAAGAAGCATAATGAGTCAATAACAATAGAGTTAGCCGGTGTGTGAGAGTAAGAAGTGCTAGTTCTACGTTCTCTATCAAATTAAGGTTACTAAACAATTGGTCAAATAAACAATGAGTAAATAACAAGAGAATTAGCCGGTTTGTGAAAGTAGTTAGTGCTAGTTCAACGTTCTCTATCAACTTAAGGTTTCTAAATAAGTAGTGCGAAGCACATAAGTAAAAAAGAGTTAGCCGGTTTTTGAGAGTAGTATGTGCTACTTCAACGTTATCTGTCAACTTAAGGGTACTAAACAAGTCTTGCTAACCACATGAGTCAATAACAAGGGATTTAGCCAGTTTGGAAGGTTAGTGAGTGTTAGTTCAACATTCCCTATAAACTTATGGGTACTAAACTTGTTGTGAGAAGCACATGAGTCAATAAGATGAGAGTTAGCTGGTTTATGAGAGTAGTAAGTGCTTGTTCAACTTTTTCTATCAACTTAACTTTACTTAAAAAGTGGTGAGAAGCACAAGGAGCCAATAACAAGAGTGTTAGCCGGTCTTTTTATCAACTTAAGGTTGCTAAACAGGTGGTGAATAGCACATGAGTCAATAACAATAGCGTTAGCCGGTTTGTGAGACTAGTAAGTGCTAGTTTAATGTTCTCTATAAAGCTTATTATACAAGTAGTGAGAAGCACATTAGTCAATAACAAGAAAGTTAACCGGTTTGTGAGAGTAGTAAGTGTTAGTTCTATATTCGTATCAACATAGGGTACGAAACACGGGGTGAGAAGCATGTGACTCAATAGTCAATAATTAGAGAGTTAGGTGGTGTGTGAGAGTAGTAAGTGCTAGTTAAAATTTCTCAATCAAATTACAGTTACTAAACAAGTGGTGAGAAACACATGAGTCAATAATAAGAGAGTTAGCATGTTGTGAGAGTAGTAAGTGCTAGTTCAACGTTGTCAATCAACTTACAGTTACTAAACAAGTGGTGAGAAGAACAACGAGTCAATAACAAGATAGTTAGCCAGTTGGTCAGAGTAGTTAGTGCTAGTTCAACGTTCTCTATCAAATTAAGGGTACTAAACAAGTGGTGAGAAGGACATGAGTCAATACTAGAGAGTTAGCCAGTTTGTGAGATAATAAGTGCTAGTTCAATCTTCTCAATTAACTTATGGGTACTAAGCAAGTGGTGAGAAGCACATGAGTCAATAATAAGAGAGTTAGCAGGTTTGTGAGAGGAGGAAGTGCTAGTTGAACGTTCTCTATCAAATTAAGGTTACTAAATTATTGGTGAAAAGCACAGTAAGTCAATAACAAGAAAGTTAGCCAGTTTCTGAGAGTAAGAAGTTCTACTTCTACGTTTTCCATCAACTTACGGTTACTAAACAAGTGGTGAGAAGAACAATGAGTAAATAACAAGACCATTAGCCAGTTTCTCAAAGTAGTTATGCTAGTTCAATCTTCTCTATCAACGTAAGGTTTCTAAATAAGTAGTGAAAAGCACATAGTTCAATAACAAGATAGTTAACCGGTTTTTGAGAGTAGTATGTGCTACTTCAATGTTCTCTATCAACTTAAGGGTACTAAACAAGTCGTGCGAACCACATCAGTCAATAACAATAGATTTAGCCGGTTTGTAAGGGTAGTAAGTGCTAGTTCAACATTCTTTATCAACGTAAGGTTTCTAAATAAGTGGTGAGAAGCACATAAGTTAATATAAAGAGAGTTAGCCGGTTGTTGAGAGTAGTATGTGTTACTTCAAAATTCTCAATCAACTTAAAGGTACTTAACAAGTATGAACCACATGAATCAATAACAATATATTAAGTCGGTTTGTAGGCGTTGTAAGTGGTAGTTCAACATTATCTACTAACTTATGGGTACTAAACATGTTGTGAGAAGCACATGAGTCAATATATGAGTTAGCTGGATTATGAGAGTAGTTAGTGGTAGTTCAACTTTCTCTATCAACTTAAGTTTACTAAAAAAGTGGTGAGAAGCACAATGAGTCAATAACAAGAGAGTTAGCCAGTTTGTGAGAGTAGTAAGTGCTAGTTCAACGTTGCCTATAAACTAATGGTTACAAAACCAGTGGTGAGAAGCATAATGAGTCAATAACAACATAGTTAGCCGGTTTGTGAGACTAGTAACTGCTACTTCAATGTTCTCTATCAACTTAAGGTTGCAAAACAAGTGGTGAGAGGCACATGAGTCAATGGCATGAGAGTTAGACGGTTTGAGAGAGTAGTAAGCACTAGTTTAATGTTCTCTATCAAGTTAAGCTTACAAAACAAGTGGTGAGAATCACATGAGTCAATAACAAGAGAGTTAGTCGGTTTGTGAGAGTAAGAAGTGCTAGGTCAATAACAAGATTGTTAGCCAGTTTTTGAGAGTAGTATGTGCTATTTCAACGTTCTCTATCAAGTTAAGGGTACTAAACAATTCGTGCGAACCACAAGATCAATAACAACAGATTTAGCCGGTTTGTAAGGGTAGTAAGTGCTAGTTCAACATTCTCTATTTACATAAGGTTTCTAAATACGTCGTGAAAAGCACATAAGTCAATAAAAAGATAGATAGCGGGTTTTTGAGAGTAGTATGTGTTACTTCTACATTCTCTATCAAATTAAGGGTACTTAACAACCGGTGTGAACCAGGAATCAATAACAAGATATTTAGCCGGTTTGTAGGCGTTGTAACTTGTAGTTCAACGTTTTCTATAAACTCATGGGTACTAAACATCTTGTGAGAAGCACATGAGTCAATATATGGGAGTTAGCTGGTTTATAAGAGTAGTAAGTGGTAGTTCAACTTTCTCTATCACCTTAAGTTTACTAAAAAATTGGTGAGAAGCGCAATAAGTCAATAGCAAGAGAGTTAGCTGGTTTGTGACACTAGTAAGTGCTAGTTCAACGTTGCCTATCAACTAATGGTTACTAAACCAGCGGTGAGAATCATAATGAGTCAGTAACAAGAGAGTTAGCCGGTTTGTGAGACTAGTAAATGCTAGTTCAACGTTCTTTATCAAATTAAGGTGGCAAAAAGAAGTGGTGAGAGGCATATGAGTCAATGGCAAGAGAGATAGACGGTTTGAGAGAGTAGTAAGCGCTAGTTTAATGTTCTCTATCAACTTAAGCTTACAAAACAAGTGGTGAGAAGCACATGAGTCAATAACAAGAGAGTTATCTAGTATGTGAGAGTAATAAGTGTTACTTTAACGTTCTCAATCAACATACGGTACTAAACATATAGTGAGAAGCATGTGAGTCAATATTTAGAGATTTAAGTGGTTTGTGAGAGTGAAAAGTGCTAGTTTAACTTTCTCAATAAACTTACATTTACTAAACAAGTGGTGAGAAACACATAAGACAATAATAAGAGAGTTAGCAGGTTTGTGAGAGGAGTAAGTGGTACTTGAACATTCTTTATCAACTTAAGGTTACTAAACTAGTGGTGAGAAGCACAAGGAGTCAATATCAAGAGAGTTAGCCGGTGTGTGAGAGTAAGCAGTGCTAGTTCTACGTTTTCTATCAACCTAAGGTTACTAAACATTTGGTGAGAAGAACAATGAGTAAATAACAAGAGAATTAGCCGGTTTGTGAAAGTAGTTAGTGCTAGTTCAACGTTCTCTATCAACGTAAGGTTTCTAAATAAGTAGTGAGAAGCACATAAGTCAATAAGAGTTAGCTGGTTTTTGAGAGCAGTATTTGCTACTTCAATGTTATCTGTCGACTAAAGGGTACTAAACAAATCGTGCGAACCACATGAGTTAATAACAAGGGTTTTAGCCAGTTTGTAAGGGTAGTCAGTGTTGTGAGAAGCACATGAGGCAATAATATGAGAATTAGCTGGTTTATGAGAGTAGTAAGTGCTTCTTCAACTTTTTCTATCAACTTAAGTTTACTTAAAAAGTGGTGAGAAGCACAATGATCCAATAAGAAGAGAGTTAGCCGGTTCGTGAGAATAGTAAGTGCTAGTTCACCTTTGCCTATCAACTTATGGTTACTAAACAAGTGGTGAGAAGCATAATGAGTCAATAACAAGAGAGTTAGCAGGTTTGTGAGAGTAGTAATTGCTAGTTCAACGTTCTATGTCAACTTAAGGTTGCTAAATAGGTGGTGAATAGCACATGAGTCAATACCAATAGATTTAGCCGGTTTGTGAGACTAGTAAATGCTAGTTTAATGTTCTCTATAAAGCTTACTAAACAAGTAGTGAGAAGCACATTAGTCAATAACAAGAGAGTTAACTTGTTTATTAGAGTAGTAAGTGTTAGTTCTACGTTCGCTATCAACATAGGGTACTAAACATGTGGTCAGAAGCACGGGAGTCAATAGTCAATAATAACAAAGTTAAGTGGTTTGTGAGTGTAGGAAATGCTAGTTAAAATTTCTCAATTAACTTACGGTTACTAAACAAGTGGTGAGAAGCACATGAGCTTATAATCATAGAGTTAGCCGGTTTGTGAAAGTAGTAAGTGCTAGTTCAACATTGTCAATCAACTTATAGTTACTAAACAAGTTGTGAAAAGAACAATGAGTCAATAACAAAATAGTTAGCTAGTTGCTCAGAGTAGTTAGTGCTAGTTCAGTGTTCTCTATCAAATTAAGGGTACTAAACAAGTGGTGAGAAGGACATGTGTCAATAACTAGAGAGTTAGCCAGTTTGTGAGATAATAAATGCTAGTTCAATCTTCTCTATTAACTTAATGGTACTAAGCAGGTGGTGAGAAGCACATGATTTAATAAGAACAGAGTTAGAAGGTTTGTGAGAGGAGGAAGTGCTAGTTGAACGTTCTCTATAACCTTAAGCTTACTAAATTAGTGGTAAGAAGCACAATAAATCAATAACAAGAGAGTTAGCCGGTTTGTGAGAGTAAGAAATGCTAGTTCTACGTTTTCCATTAACTTACGGTTACTGAAACAGTGGTGAGAAGAACAATGAGTAACTAACAAGAGCATTAGCCAGTTGCTCAGAGTAGTTATGCTAGTTCAACGTTTTCTATCAACGTAAGGTTTCTAAATAAGTAGTGCGAAGCACATAGTTCTATAACAAGATAATTAACCGGTTTTTGAGAGTAGTATGTCCTACTTCAACGTTCTCTATCAACTTAAGGGTACTACACAAGCCATGCAAACAACATGAGTCAATAACAAGAGATTTAGCCGGTTGGTAAGGGTAGTAAGTGCTAGTTCAACATTCTCTATCAACTTATGGGTACTAAACATGTTGTGAGAAGCACATAAGTCTATAATATGAGAATTAGCTGGTTTATGATAGTAGTAAGTGCTAGTTAAACTTTCTCTATCAACTTAAGGTTACTAAACAAGTGGTGAGAAGCACAGTGAGCCAAAAACAAGAGAGTTAGCCGTTTTGTGAGAGTAGTAAGTGCTAGTTGAACGTTGGCTATCAACTTATGGTTACTTAACAAGTGGAGAAGCATAATGTGTCAATATCATGATAGTTAGCCGGTTTGTGAGGGTAGTAACTCCTAGTTCAACGTTCTCTATCAACTTAAGGTTGTCGAACAAGTGGTGATTAACACATGATTCAATAACAACAAAGTTAGCCGATTTGGGAGAGTAGTAAGAGCTAGTTTAATGTTCTCTATAAACATAAGCTTAATAACAAGTGGTGAGAAGTACATTAGTTAATAACAAGAGAGATATTGGGTTATAGGAGTAGTAATTGTTAGTTCAACGTTCGCTATTAACATAGGGTACTAAACATGTTGTCAATAATAAGAGTGTTAGAGAGTAGTAAGTGCTAGTTCAACTTTCTCAATCAAGTTATGGTTACTAAAAAAAGTGGTGAGAGGCACATGATTCAATAATATGAGATTTAGCTGAGTTGTGAGAGTAGGAAGTGCTAGTTCAATGTTTTCAATCAACTTACGGTTACTAAACAAGTGGTGAGAAGAAAAATGAGTCAATAACAAGAGAGTTAGCCAGTTGCTCAGAGTAGTTAATCTAGTATAACGTTCTCTATCAACTTAAGGGTACTAAAGAAGTGGTGAGAAGGACAGGAATCAATAACTAGAGAGTTAGTCCGTTTGTGACATAGTAAATTCTAGTTCAATCTTCTCTATTAACTTAAGGTATCAAACAAGTGGTGAGAATCACATGAGTCAGCAACAATAGAGTTAGCCGGTTTGTGAGAGTAGTAAGCGGTAGTTTAACATTCTTTATCAACTTGAGGTTACTAAACAAGTTGTTTGAATCACATGACTCAATAACAAAAGAGTTAGTCAGTTTGTAAGAGTAGTAAGTGCTAGTTCTATGATCACTATCAAATTAAGGTTACGAATTATGTGGTGGACTTTTGATGCTTCCACTTGTTTGGTTTGATATGCAGATGGAGAACCCGACATTTATCCTTGGTGTGGCCGCCCATTCTCTTGTAGTGATTACAAACCATGCTCTTCCTACCATCATACTTGTATAACACACTATTTTCTTAGGTTTGCTCCACATGGTTCTTATCAAACAGTGTTATATTCCTTACTTCTTACACTAGAATCCTATCACTATTAGCTATGTCTACATTCCCTATATCTAGTCCTACGCTCTTTATCAACTAAAGGTTACTAAACAAGGGTTGAGAAGCACCATATTCAATCACAAGAAAGTTAGCTGGTTTTTTAAGAGTAAGAAGTAGTAGTTCTATGCTTTCAATTAACTTAAGGTTACTAGACAAGTTGTGAGAAGAACATATTCAATAATAAAATAGTTAGCCTGTTTGTGAGAGTAGTAAATGCTAGTTCTATGATCCCTATCAACATAAGGTTACTAAACATGTGTTGAGAGGCATAATTAGTCAATAACAAGAGCGTTAGCCAGTTTGTGAGAGTAGTGTGTGCTAGTTAAACGTTCTCTAACAACTTAAGGGTACTAAACATGTGGTGAGAAGCACATGAGTCCATAATGAGAGAGTTCATTGGTTTGTGAGAGTGGTCAGTGCTAGTTCAACGTTCACTATCAACTTAATGTTACTAAACAAGTGGTGAGAAGCACAATGAATGAATAACAAGAGAGTTAGACGGTTTATGAGAGTAGTAAGTACTAGTTGAACATTTTCTATCAAATTACGATTACTCAACAAGTGGTGAGAAGAACAATGAGTCAATAACAAGAGAGTTAACTAGTTTTTGAGAGTAGTATGTGCTACTTCAAAGTTCTCTATAAACAAGATGTGCAAAGCACATGAGTCAATAACAAGAGATTTAGCCAGTTTGTGAGAGTAGTAAGAGGTAGTTCAACGTTCTTTATCATGTCCAATCTCTTGCAGTGATCGCACACCATACTCTTCTTACCATCATGATTGTATAACAAAATATTTGTTGAGGTAAACTCCAAACAATTCTTATCAATGAGTCTTAGATTGCCTATTCCCTGGACTAGAATCTGATCACCATTTGCTATTTATAACCAACTTAAGGTTACTAAAAAAGTGTCTAGAAGCAACTTAGTCAATAACAAGGAAGTTAGCTGGTTTGTAAGAGTTGTAAGTGCTAGTTCTATGTTCTCCATTAACTTAAGTTTACTAATCATGTGCTGACCTTTTGATGCTTCGACTTGTTTGGTTTGATATGTAGATGTTGAATCCAACACTTACCCTTGGTGTGGCCCCATTCTCTTGTAGTTATAACACACCATGCTCGTCATACCATCATACATTTATAATACACTATTTGCTAAGGTGAGCCCCACACAATTCTTATCAAAGAGTCTTTGATTCCCTATTTCTTGTACTAGAATGCTATCAAAAATAACTATGTTTACATTCCCTAAAGCTAGCTTCCATTAACTTTAGGTTACTAAAAAATTGGTCAGTAGCACCTGAGTCAATAACAAAAAAGATAGCCGGTTTGTGCGAGTAGTACGTGCTAGTTTAACATCCTTTGTCAACTTGATGTTACTAAACAAGTTGTTTGAATCACATGATTCAATAACAAGATAGTTAGCTAGTTTTAAAGAGTACTAAGTGCAAGTTCTATGATCTCTATCAAATTAAGGCTACGAATCATGTGGTGGACTTTTGATGCTTCCACTTGTTTGTTTGATATGCAGATGGAGAACCCGAAATTTATCCTTGGTGTAGCCCATTCTCTTATAGTAATTACACACCATGCTCATCCTACCATCATACTTGTATAACACACTATTTGCTCAAGTTTGCTCCACATGGTTCTTATCAAACAATCTTATATTCCTTATTTCTTACACTGGAATCCTATCACTATTAGCTATGTCTACATTCCCAATATCTAGTCCTACGCTCTCTATCAACTTATGGTTACTGAACAAGGGTTGAGAAGCACCAGATTCAATCACAAGAAAGTTAGCTGGTTTTTGAGAGTAAGAAGTGGTAGTTCAACGCTTTCGATCAACTTAAGGTTACTAGACAAGTGGTGAGACGAACCTTATTCAATAATAAAATAGTTAGCCAGCTTGTGTGAATAGTAAGTGCTAATTCAATGATCTATATCAACTTAAGGTTACTAAACAAGTGGTCAGAGGCATAATTAGTCAATAAGAAGAGAGTTAGCCAGTTTGTGAGAGTAGTGTGTGCTAGTTAAACGTTCTCTAACGACTTAAGGGTACTAAACATATGGTGAGAAGCACATGAGTCTATAACAAAAGAGTTCATTGGTTTGTCAGAGTAGTAAGTGCTTGTTCAATGTTCACTATTAACTTAAGGTTACTAAATAAGTGGTGAGCAGCACAATGAATGAATAACAAGAGAGTTAGCCGGTTTATGAGAGTAGTAAGTACTACTTCAACATTCTCTATCAAATTACGATTAACTCAACAAGTCGTGAGAAGAACAATGAGTCAATAACAAGAGAATAAACCGGTTTTTAAGAGTAGTATGTGCTACTTCAACGTTCTCTATCAACTTAAGTGTACTAAACAAGATATGCAAAGAACATGAGTCAATAACAAGAGATTTAGCCAGTTTGTGAGAGTAGTAAGAGGTAGTTCAGCGTTCTTTATCATGTCCAATCTCTTGCAGTGATCGCACACAATACTCTTCTACCATCATGATTGTATAACAATATATTTGTTGAGGTAAACTCCACACAATTCTTATCAATGAGTCTTATATTCCCTATTCCTTGGACTAGAGTCTTATCACCATTTGCTATTTATAACCAACTTAAGAGTACTAAAAAAGTGTCTAAAAGCACCTTAGTCAACAACAAGAAAGTTAGCTTGTTTGTAAGAGTAGTAAGTGCTAGTTCTATGTTCTCCATTAACTTAAGGTTACTAATCATGTGCTGACCTTTTGATGCTTTGACTTGTTTGGTTTGATATGTAGATGGAGAATCCAACACTTATCCTTGGTGTGGCCCATTCTTTTGTAGTTATCACACCATGCTCTTCATACCATCATACTTGTGTAATACATTATTTGTTAAGGCGAGCTCCAAACAATTCTTATCAAAGAGTCTTTGATTTCCTATTTCTTGTACTAGAATCCTATCACAAATAACTATGTTTACATTCCCTAAAGATAGCTTCTATAAACTTTATGTTACTAAAAAAGTGGTCAAAAGCACCTGAGTCAATAACAAAAAAGATAGCCGGTTTGTGAGAGTAGTAAATGCTAGTTCTACGTTCTCTATTAATTAAGGTTACTAATCATGTGGTGGCCTTTTTATTTGTCCACTTGTTTGGTTTCATATGTAGATAGAAAGTCCAACACATATCCTTGGTGTGGCCGATTTTGCAGTGATAATACACCATGGTCTTCCTACCATTATGCTTGTGTGACACACTATTTGCTGATGTGAGCTCCACACGTTTCTTATCAAAGATTCTTATATTTCCTATTCCTTGTAATAGAATCCTATCACCATTAGCTAGTCTTTTGGTTCATTTACCATGTATTTTGCATAATTTAACAATTTGTTTGCTTCATTATTGGAGTCCTTTAGTTCCATTTGGCATACTTTTCATTTGCATCGCATACATCTTGCATTGGAGTGATTTTTAGGTGCTTGCAGAGCTTATTTGGAGCATTAAGAGCGTAAAGGATGTCTTGGAATTGGACTTTAGGATGGAGAACATCTCAAGAGAAGAACATGATGGATTTATGCTGGTTTGAGAAGGACATTGGACTAGACATGGTCAAGTACAGTTCACTCAACCATTGCACTCGATATGTCCGAGTCGAGTTAGCTGTGTTCCAGGCAGTTTTGATCTACTCAACCAAGCCTCTTGATCAACATGTGGTCGAGTGGTCACATATTTCTAAACTATTGACTTTTTCTCTCTGTTTAACTTTTTCTCCGTTATTGACTTTTTTAGGGTTTTGTAATAATGGTTATGCAGAATTTCTTATGATCTATTTAATATTCTATTTTAATTCGTTTCCGTTCTTCTCATCTTTCTTTTCTCTTTAAGATAATGTACTTGTTTTTATTTTTTGGGTTTGTATTCTTGGTGACAATTTCTGAGTATATTTGTTAGGGTTCTTGAGAAAATAGCTTATATTAGAGTGGATCTTAGGTTTTCTAGGTTGCTGAAGGCTAGAATAGATTAGATCTCTTATGATTTCGTGTTATGCTTATATCATCTTAGCCATTTGAAATTTAATTTTAGATTTTCAGCACCTACGAAGTGTTAGATGAGATATCTTGAATGAGCCATTTTAAGAGATTTTCATTCTTAACTCAAGAGATTGATTGTTTAGGTTGTTAATTTACTTTATCAAGTTGTTGCTTCGTGCCTGCTTGATTATAAATCTGTAGTGAGAGTTAGGTCAAGTTGTAATCAAGATGAGTTTGTTTACCAATGAAATGGATTCAATTACTTGTTAATTTACGGTCTAGAGATCACCTCCTATGAGTTTGTTATGCATCCTAGTAGATTTAAGTGAAACTCTGATCCATGAACCCACTCCTCAACAGCCCTATTTTCTTTTGATTGTCTTTATACGATCTTTCCGCTGTTTTATGTTTTTCACTTTCTTTTAGCATTGTTATTACTTCCTTTTACTTTTAGTATTGCATTTCGCTTTGTTTTGTAATGTTGTTGGACATTTCATTCAACCTATTTGGCTTGAATTTGATAGGTTTGATCACATTCTGATTGCTAGCATTAACACTCATTTGTATTGACACATATTATTCTATAATGATTTGAATTGTGTTATCAGATTTGAGAATAGAGTAAAATCTTGTTATCAATTTGGCACCATTACCAATTGGGTGTTTGCATTGCTACGTTTAGGATTTTGGATCTCCTGACAACAAGTAATTTTTCTTTTTTCTTTGCTTTCTGGCTTGGTGGTTCCATCTTTGTTTCAGGTGCACATCAGCTCTCCTCGACTCTTAAAATCTGTTTGGTAGCTCGACCTACATGTCAAGTCTGCTAATTTTATCACTATGTGAACACAATCAAATCAGCCATTGAGTTTGCTCATATAGAAGCTAATTCTTCCCCAATTGCTATAAAAGAGAGGAATAAACCTGGATAGAGATAATTTTGGAATAACATGGGAAATTTAACAAGAGCTTGAGCTATGGATGCCACCATCTGAGGAAATTAGGTTGACATAGTTTTAAGGGCTGGTTCTATGATGAGTATGACCAGCTGATCAAAAGCTATGTCACAGTTCTCCACTAAAAAATGGTTACAAGTCAAACTTAGTGACTTAAACAAGCTCACTTGGGAGGAAGTCCCATGATATCCTTGTATATACTTTCTTTTAATTTCTTACAGTTTTCTTTGTTTGTTTTGTGTTTTGTTGTGTTTCAGGTCATGGAAAGTGTATGGAACATTTGGAGTGTCGAGTAGAGCAGATTTTGACCAAAATCCTTTGAAGAAGACCACCACACTCTATCAACATGTGGTCGAGTCCAAGTTTACACAGCATCTTAGCTTCACTCGAGCAAGTCACTCGACTACACAGAGGTTGAGTCAGTGCACAACACCACCAAGAATCCTTCATTTATTTTCAATAAGGACACTCGACCAGATATGGTCAAGTAAAGTTCACTCGAACATTGCACTTGATATGTCCGGGTCGAGTTAGCTGCATTCTAAACAGTTATGATCCACTCGAGCAAGCCACTTGATCAGCATGTGGTCAAGTGGTCACTTATTTATAGACTATGGACTTTTTCTCTATGTTTGATTTTCACTGTGTTTGACTTTTTTAGGATTTTGTAATAAGAGGTATACAAATTTCTTATGATCTATTGAGTATTTGAGTTTAATTTCTTTTGCATTCTTCTCATATTTCTTTGCTCTTTAAGATTATGTAGTTGTCTTTATTTTATGGGTTTGTGTTCTTGGTAACAAAATCTGAGCGGATTATTGATAAAATGGGTTAGATTTGAGTGGATCTTAGGTTTCCTAGGTTTCTTAAGCTTAGAGTAGCTTAGATCTCTTCTGATTTGGTGTTCTTAGTGCTTGTTTCATCTTGGCCATTTGAAATCTGATTTTACACTTTCAGCACCTACCAAATTTCTGAATGAACCATTTTCGAAGATTTTCATTCCTTACACAAGAGATTCATTCTTTTGGGTGTTAATTGGCTTTAGCAAGCTGTTCCTTCATGCCTACTTGATTATAAATTGCTAATTAAAGTTAGGTCAGGTCGTAATATATTGGAATTTGTTTGCCATAAGAATGGATTAAGTTAAATTTGCTATCTAGAGATCACCTCTTATGAGTTTGTTATGCAATCTTGTAGGCTTAAGTGAAGCTATGATCCATTTTACCAACTCCTCAATGACCCTCTTATCGTTTATTGCATTCACTTAAGTTATTTATTGCTATTGCAGTTTACTTTCTGTCTGCTTTTAGCTTTGATCTCTGTTTCTTAGCATTTTCATTTCAATTCTCTATTTTACGTTTCTGGATAATCATCACATCTACTTAGCTTGAATTAGAATAGTCGGGTGGCATCTGGATTATTACCACCTCAGCCATTTGGATTGACACCTATTATACTACAATGAATTGATCTGTGTACACAAGTTTGAGAATATAGTAAAATCTTGATATCAAATAGTAAGTGCTATTTCTACATTCTCAATAAACTGAAAGTTACTAATTATGTGGTGGCTTTTTGATCCTTCCACTTGTTTGAGAGATGTAGATGGAGATTCCAACACTTATTCTTGGTGTGGCCCATTCTCTTGCAGTGATCACACACCATGCTCTGCCTACCATCATGCTTGTATAACACAATATTATTTAAGGTGAGCTCCACATGATTCTTATCAAAGAGTCAAAGATTCTCTATTCCTCGTACTAGAATCCTATCACCATTAGATATGTCTTCATTCCATACAGCTATTCTAATGTTCTCTATCAACTTAAGGTTACTAAACAAGTGAGGAGAAGCATCTCAGTCAATAATAAAAAATGTACACCAGAAATTTAGTTGGTTTGTGAGAGTAGTCATTGCTAGGTCTACGTTCTCTATAAACTAAAGGTTACTAATCATGTCGTGGCAATATGGAATTTCCATCTGTATCTCAAACCAAAAAAGTGACCGGATCAAAATACCACAATAACATGACTAGTAACTTAATTTTATAGAGAACGTATAACTAGCACTTACTACTCTGACAAACCGGCTAACACTTTTGTTATTGACTCATCTGCTTTTCACCACTTGTTATTATTAATTTTTGCTGCAGTTAGAATGGTCCATACTTGCGTGGTTGCAACTTGTTATACATACCAACCAGGAACCTCTCTTTACCAAGAAAAACCTTTAGATCATCTCCTTCTCTTAAAATCTTGAGTCACCTATGTTATCGGTAGCAAATTTATTTTTCTTCCCAATAGCCTCTAAGTTCGCTTTAACAACTTCTTTAACAGTCACAATTTCTTCAACCATATCTCAGCTGATGCACTGCCTTTGGAAGCTTAGGTAGTTTAACCAAATCAACTACATCCTTATGAACAGAAGTGTATACAAAAGAGATAGGTGATATACCTGTCGCGGAATGTACAACACTATTGTAAGAAAATTTGAGTTTAGGCAAAGCCAAGTCCCACTGCTAGGTCTTATTGCTACAAACACTTGGAAACATATTCCGTAAAGTTCTATTGGTGACCTCAGTCTGCCCATCAGTCTTTGGGTGAGCTGTGGAACTCTTGTTTTGAGCTCTCGGATACATTCTCCAATGAGTGATCCATAAATGACTAAGAAATTTGGTGTCTTGATCTGAAGTAATTGCGTACAACCTCTATGAAGGAATAGCCTTCTAGAGTATGAAAATCTGCTGAAGGATGTTGAGCACTGCATTTGGCTCATAATTCTTTGAACTCAACATCAGCTTCATACAAGTCTTTCATAAACTCGATGCCCATTACCTCCTGTGCCATAGTAATTAACAATGAAGCCCTTCTACTCAAACTTTGAGTCTTAAAGCATCAGCCATTCTATTAAGAGGTCCTGATTCATGTTGAATAAGAAATAAAAACTTCTGCAAAAGTCTTACCCATCGAGCATGCATCTTGTTTATCACCCTTTTGCTGTGTATGAAGTTTAAAGCTTGATGGTTGGTGAACATAATGAACTCCCTCTAAATTAGATAACGCTCTATTGCCTTAAAGCTAGAAATAGTGCATAAATTTCTTGGTCATATATACTCCATTTTTGTCGAGCCTCACTTAATTTTTCACTGAAGATAGCTACATGTCTTTTTTCCTCAGACATAATAACACCTATCCCAACCCCACTCGCATCACATTAAACTTGGAAGATTTTATCAAAATTTGGCAATGGTAAAACTGTTGCGGTACATAGTTTATCTTTTATCAAAGCAAAACTTTTTTCTTGCTCCAAACCCCACTGAAAACTTTCTTTTCTTTTAACATTATGTACTGGGAGAAGTAATTGTACTGGAATCTCTTAAGAACCTCCTATAGAATTTGGCAAGACCATGAAAACTTCATACCTCAGTAACAAATTCAGAGGCATGCCAATCCTGGATAGCTTTTACTTTGTCTTCAACAACCTAAATTCATTCTTCTCCAATGACAAAGCCTAGAAAAAGCAACTTGTTGGTGATGAACATACACTTTTTCAAGTTGACGTACAACTTGTTTTCATGTAGACGTTGCAACACTTGCCTTAAGTGCTCTAAATGCTCTTCCTATGTTTTACTTTAAATCAATACATCGTCAAAATACACCACCACAAAGGAACGAGTACATGGATGAAAAACCTGCTTCATCAACCTCATAAAAGTACTAGGAGCGTTTGACATTCCAAAAGGCATCACCAACCACTCATATATTCCATGGTTGCGCTTAAAAGATGTATTCCATTCATCTCCAGGTATGATCCGAATTTGATGGTACCCACTGTGAAGATCTATCTTGGAGAAAACCTTGGTACCAGATAACTCGTCAAAGAAGTCTTCTAATCAAAAAATCTTGTTGATGGCTCTACTATCGACACACATCCGCCATTGGTTTTCTTTCTTTGGAACAAGAAGGACACACACTGCAAAAAGGTCTCATGCGCCTGCGAATGAATCCTTTCCTCACATGTCTTCAATTTATTCCCTCAAAATTTCGTTTTCCTTAGGACTCATACGACAGTTTGAAAGGTTTTCCAAGGTTAATACCAAAATAAGATCAATCTGATGTTGAATTTCACTCATATGAGGTAGTTCATGTGGTAGTTCATCTACAGTCACCTCTTTGAACTTTTTTAGTATCTCTAATACCTAGTTTGAAGGTTGTTGTTTCCTGATAACAAGGTTTTTCGGTCTCTAAGCTATCAAATCATTGAGGTAAGTGGATAAGCAAGTGGATGTCGAACCAATACTCAGAGAATGCACGCAAACAAGTCATCTAACACNAAAAGACTATGAAATTAAACATGAATCTAGAGGATAGGGAATGAGTGATCGGCGAGTAACTCGCCGATCCAACACCGCCAAGCCATATAAGGCGAGCTCTAAACCGGGACAAGCTAG
>OVBA01001715.1:0-40785 GCA_900406435.1 Lepidium aucheri | reverse complement strand
CATTTTTGAAAAGGGGTACACTAAAAAGGGCATTTCTCAAAATTTCCCTAATATTTTAATAGGGGTAGAGACTTAAATTAAATAATTACCCTTAATCACCCTTGGACCGAATCTATTATTATTAAAGGCAAGTACTTTTTTTAATAATCTCTGTTTGTAAACAATTACAAAATAAATTTTTTACTTCTTTTTAATTTTGACCCTTAAATTTTAGTTTCTTTCTAAGAAACCTTTATATACACGAATTATTTTTAAAAGTCACATAATAAACACACGATCAATAAAAAAAATTTTAAGTCATGTTCTCCTCAATTTCTCAAACCGATGTCAAAGTAATTTGTATCCACTATCGATTGTATCCACTATTGATTCAACAATTCGTATATATTTAGTCGATATTTCAGAAATTCACTCTGACCTCAACACAATGACGAATAAGAAGTTGAAACAATTGCAGTCTAACATGCTTTTACCTCTGTCCTTACCATCTCAGTTCACATTGTTCGCTAACTTGAAACCTTATCGGTCTTAGTGGGTTATTAGGACAAAGATACTTAACTCATGGCAAGCATACTCTCCAAAATTGGAGAATCTCTCGAGTTTATCCTTGGTGACAAATCTGTAAGTTAAGAAACCATTAGTTTTTCTAAAACAACTAATTTTATGTTCCGCTTCAGTCAATTATTGTCTCTTATCTTTTCATTTTTCTATGCTGGGAGAGAAAATTGGTGTTGTTGTCCAGAAAGAATATATCAAGAAATTCGCTATTATAGTACTCACTCTTGGCAAGTGGAAGGTTATCAAAAAATTTAATGTGACAAAAGATTATGCTCCAATCAAGCCATTTGAAAATGATTACAATATCTGTTTCCATTAAATGACAACTGTAATGGACTGTGATCATGTAATAGATATCTGTTTATTTGTCTTACAAGTTTTGATTATGTTCTTGATTAAAATACTACAACGAAACTATTAGTGGGTAAGTTATTCGATTGCTTGTGTTTCATGTATAGTACTTTTGATCACTTAATACACAAATTAATCACTAACTGTTTATATCCAGATGTTGTTGGTCAAGTTTTCAGCATTGGTGAGATGGAGATTATCGACGTTCATAGGAAATGAACTAAGAAGATTGACTTCGAACTGAAAAACAATATGTAAGTGATATATGATCTGAATAATCATTTTTGTTATTGTTATATCCTATTAAATTTTTCTTTGTTTGTTGGTTGGGGTTTTGTAGGGAGAGATTCTCAATTACATGCTATGGGGTAAATACACTGAGCAGATTCACAATGCTTACGTTGATTTAGCTAATGAAAGTGTGTACTGCATAATAATGTTTGGAAATATTAATTTGTGAAGAGGTATGTTAAGTCATTACATTAACTTATCATATACACCAAACTTGCAGAATCGTATTCTTTTCTAACGTATATGTAATATCTAATCTGTTATTTTACATGATGTAACAGACAACATAAGCATTTGTAATTCTTTTGATGCTTCTATTGTATGCACAGATTAAACAATTGCTAAAATTAAGTCATTCATCGATCTGTAAATTCTTCTCCTATATTGTTCATCAACACATTAAGCTTTCTCTGATATATTTTTTTACATTTTTGATTGCCTCACAGTTTCTCTCGAGATCTTTTTGTATTACACCAATAGTTACAAGGTATGGAAGAAAGCAGCTACCTTCTGATACACCGGATAAGTATCTCCAACACCCTATGAAGAGTGTTTATGAGCTGCTTGAAATGGAGGATGTATGTCATGTTTATATGTTATTATCATATATTTTTAGAATACATTACAAAGAGTTTGCCACAATTACCCTTACTTTAATATTTCCTTATTTTGGCCTACTTTAACCAGGTTGAAAAATTTCATCTCACGTGCAATATAACTGATATTGAAACAGGCCTTGCTTGGTATTACTTTGGGTGTAAAAAATGCAAAAAAAAGGTGTTAAAAGAGACACTTATAGTGTTAAATTCAATCTCATCGATCCTAAATCCTAAACTATACTGTGAGAATTACGAAAAGTATTCGAAATCCGTTTGTGCAAGGTTGCTTACTATCCTACATTATTGCTTATAAATAAGTTTTACACTATATAAATGTGATCTTGGATTTGTAAGTATGAGATTCACGTTTCTGTAAAGGATGATATGGTGAAACTAAATGTTTGATATTTGATTCACAAGATGCAATTTTGGTTGGCCAAAGTACAGATTCAATTCTAGGTGATATTTTTGAAGAGGTAGGAACACAGAACTCTCAATAAAGTAATTATAAAAATCATGTTTACTAATACCAATTGAAATTTGATTTTGTAATAGATAGAAGATCATGAAATTTTGCCTGAATCTATCAAAAATACTAAGGAAAAACAGTTTTGTTTCTCATATATGTGGAGGCAAGAAACATATCTAGACAGGGAGATACGTATAAAGTTGCAAAGTTATGGTGCGATGATGAAATGGTTGATCAGATCAAGCCTGAAGTTTCAAAAATTAAGGAGGAACCGGTCTGTTTCAGTCATTACCCAAAGTTTATAATAAGAATATTCATGACGATAAAACATTTCTAACTATGCAATTTACTTTGCTTTAATTTCCACACAGCAAATCCTAATGCTAACAAACAGTGGTGACATCTCTGACTCGACTTACTCAACCTCAACGAAACATGTCTCTAAGCTTAAGAAACCTGATATGATTGGTGCAGACGAGGAATCATCTAACAACAACGTCAGCAATGAATCACTAACTGAAGGCATTAAACAAGATAATGCAGACATCAATCTGATTGATAAAAAGGTTGATGTTGTAGTGGGGAGCGATTTTGGTAACATGACGATGGTTGAGCTTGAGGGAAACATAGAAACCAAGAAACACAAGTTCGATCCCAAGAAGATTAAAAAGGAGTAATGTACTCAGAGTTTTACTCTATATATCTACTGCAAGTGCACAACAAATTGAGTACTAATCTAGGGATCATATCCACAAGGAACAAGTTATCACACTATCAATTCTCAAACTAAACTAGAGCTAAGACAAATATAATATTGGTTTTAAACTAAATCAAAACAAACCTAATGAATAAAAATCAATGAATTAAAACAACAAGCTTAGGAAATTTATCAGGAAACTAGGGAATTTGAACTAGGAAACTATTCAGGAATCATTCATTCAATAATCTCGACTCAGACATAAAATTATAATCAATCCACTATCATGGTATCAATTACTATATCCAGCAACCTAGTGATCCTAACTATCATTGGTACTAGGAGGCTAATATACATTATCGAATGGGTATGATAAGTCCACGATCAACCTTAACATCAGCTATTGCGGTTAAGGATTGATTGCTCACCTAAAGAGGATCTAATTCCTAACAAGCTTTTGGAATGTTAGGTGATCTAAGATCATAGATTAGTTAACTCTAATCTAAGCATTAAGATTATCAGTAGGTGGAGAACACATCTAGCAATACCTATTTTCTCCTGATTCATCGATACCCTACAACCCTAGATATCCCTAAACTTGATTATGGAATTACTCAGACATAGTGAAGAAGACAAATTTAAAAGACATAATAGAAAGCATAAAAGTAATTTGAATTGAAATAAGAGGGTTTAGAAATCTTCTCCAATGGTGTGGGGATCGAAATTCCTCTCCCAAAAACTCAATTACAGGTTCTGATCACGTAACAATGGTTGTCTCTAAAAATAATGAAAATCGGCCTTATATAGGTCCTAAAATCGCAGGTATAAAATAGAAAAAATTAGGTTTTATCCTTTTCAGCTTCGAGGATCGATTGATCAAGGGTGTGGATCCATCGATCAAGGTGGCATGCTCGATCTTCAAGAGGTCTTGGTCGATCAACGAATCGAGCTCAGCTACCAGCAGGATGATAGATCAGTCGATCATGAAGTGTAGATCAATCAACAGATCGAGCGCGGCTCTAGCTGAGGATGGTTGATCGATCGATCAAGGTGTTGATCGCTCAATCACCGTTCTACTGCTGAAATTCCAAAAACTACTTTGATTTATCCTTAACCAAGCTTTGCGGGTATAATCCGAATTTAACCTGTTTTCCACCTAAAAAGACTCTAAAATGCAAACAAATATTCTAAAAACATTGCAAATTAGTGAGCTCAAAACCGATAAAAATGAGGTATATCAATTCCCCTAGAATTAGGTTCTTGGTTGTCCTAAAGCAAAGAAAGAAAAGGTCAAAAGAAAGATTTCACTCAAAAGAACTCATTTGTCATCAGAACATTGCATATCAATTCCATAGTAAACTACACAATACTTACCTGTCAGAATGGAAACCACCTTGTACTTCACCCAGACTTTGGCAATTAACCAAGCTGAACTCCACAATCCAAGCAAGTAATACAAACTTACCATATCGACTTCCTAAAACTTCTAAGTGCGGTCTCATCAATAGGACATCGATCAGAGGACACATAAATTTATCTTTCAATCTCAAGACTACCTTTTATATGATTCTTCTCCTCTCATTTCATCACCTTGCAGCTGATTTTTCCCTACTTTTCATCTGTATCATTTTCTTTTTTTTATTAGCTGCTTTCCTTGGTAACTCAAATAATATAACAAGAGTAGCTTCATTGAAGTTCTCCTCGGTAAACTAAATGCTTAAGAAATCAGCACCATCATCGATGTGAATCTCAGGCTACCATCATTATATAAACGCAAGCAGCGTCAATGGAGAACTTTTACCCTTGGCTTACCACATGCACAACCTTGTCAACTAATTACTTTAAATTAACAATAACATACCACGAAATGATTAAGAGAGGAGAAACCATACTCACACAAGAAAATCTGTCAGTGCACTGAGAAGAGAACTCGATCCTAAGTATACCAGCTCTATAGGCAAGAAAATTAAGTCAGTTAGGGGTGAAGCCGACATGAGATCACTCGAAAATTGACATGAATATGGGTGGTACTGAGATAGTGTCAAGCCTCTGGGTTTTGCAATAGTCAATCGATTCCTAACAAACAAACATCAATGGGACTTAGTTCATGACATGCAACAATCCTCGAAAATCATAGTCCTAAACAATCGATTCTTAAACTCAAAAAGACAACAAGTAATCAGAAAATGCATTAGTAACAATGAGCATCCTCCCCCAGACTTATTTTGTACCGTCCCGATGTGAGAACTAGAGTGAAAAAGAAAAACTCGCACATAGGAACAAAAATCAGGAAGATCAAAGGAAGCGAAAAAAACTGATGGACCTGGTACCCATGATTGATCAATCTCGACTATGAGCAATCGATCTTGGGTTGCTCAAATAGTGGATCGATCTCCACCCGCTCTACCGATCAATTTCATGAAGCTTATCATACCCGATCGATCGATCTAATGAGTTTGGTCGATTGTCTATTCGCGTGCAGGTCAAGTTCTCCGTAAAATCGATCGATCTGCATCTTCTAATCGATGAACTGATCGCACGTACATCCTCGTTCTATCCTTGATCAATCGATCGTGTGATAGATCGATCGATCGCTTCCTATTTCTGAAACCAAACAAATCAAAAATAGCAAAAACAAGAACAAAAAAATGCAAAACAAAATTGAAAACTTACTAGTGGGTTACCTCCCACTCAGTGCTTGTTTAAACTCATTAGCTTGACTTCGAAGGCCCTTAGTTTAGTGGAACACTAGTCAAGGGAATGGAGGTCTCCTTGGCTATGTCCATATTGGTAAAATATGGCTTTAAACATTGGCCATTCACTACAAACTCGCCTCCCTTGCCATCAAGAAATATTACAGCTCCATAAGGGCGCATTTCCTTGATGGTGAAAGGTCCTGACCACCGTGACCTAAGCTTTCCAGGGAAAAGTTTCAAACGAGAATTAAACAAAAGAACCAAATCATTGGCAGCAAAACTTCTACGAAGGATATGCTTATCATGTACTGCCTTCGTCCTTTCCTTGTAGATCCTCGAGTTTTCACAAGCCAAATGCTTGATCTCTTCTAACTCATGTAGCTGCAAGGTTCTCCATTCAGCAGCTGAGTTGATGTCATAGTTCAAATGCTTTATAGCCCAATTGGCCTTTTACTCGAGCTCAACTGGAAGGTGACAAGACTTACCATAGACCACATGGAATGGGGTTGTACCCAAAGGAGTCTTGTAAGCTGTCTTATATGTCCAAAGAGGTCCATCTAGCTTAGTGGAATAATCCTTCCTCGTTGAACAAATAATCTTTTGAAGAATGCTCTTTATCTCTCGGTTTGAAACTTTAACCTGTCCACTCGTCTGTAGATGATAAGGTGTAGTCACCTTGTGATGAATTCCATACTTCCTTAGAAGACCATTTAATGTCTTGTTGATGAAGGTGGAACCACCATCGCTAATAACAACCCATGGGATGCCAAACCGAGGGAAAATAACATACTTAAACATCTTCAGCACAACCTTAACATAGATTGTTCGGCTGGCCATTGCTTCTACCCATTTGGAGACATAATCGACAGCTACTAGGATGTACTGATTCCCTGAAGAACTCAGAAATGGTCCCATGAAATCAACTCCCCAGACATTGAAAACTTTGACTTTGAGTATAAAGTTCTGAGGTATTTCATTCCGCTTGCAAATATTCCCTTGTCTTTGGCATGAGTCACACTTTGAGATGAAAGCATGAGCATCCCTTAACATTGTTGGCCACCAAAAACCAGTCTGAAGAACCTTCGAAACTGTCTTGAAGGTTGCAAAGTGCCATGCATAAGAAGAACCATGACAATAAAACAAAATCCCTAAAACTTTATCCTTGGTTACACATCGTCTGAAAATCCAGTCAGCACACTGCTTGTAAAGATAAGGTGCATTCCAGTAGTAGTGTCTGACGTCACAAAGGAATTTCTTCTTCCTATAAACGTGAAACGTAGGAGGCTCAACATCTGCAGCCAAGTAGTTAGCAATCTCAGCAAACCATGGAGTGCCCGGAACCCGCAAAGAGTATGCGGATGCACCAGGTGGTCTCGACATGGTATGAATGGAATAGACCTGCTCTTCGCACAAACTATCATCCAAAGGTACCCTATCATTTACTCGGAGCCTTGACAAGTGATCAGCCACTCCATTCTCTATACCTCACTTGTCTCGGATCTCAAGATCAAATTCCTGAAGGAGGAGAACTCATCGAAGTAGTCTCGGTTTTGCATCCTTCTTAGAGAGGAGGTACTTCAATGCCGCATTATTTGTGTGAACAATCACCTTAGAACCAACCAGATAAGACCTAAACTTTTCGAATGCAAAAACTATAGCTAACAACTCTTCTCTGTTGTAGCGTATTTCCTCTAAGCATCATCCAAAGTTTGGCTAGCATAGTAGAACACATGTAACTTCATGTCTTTCTTCTATCCCAAAACAGGCTCAACTGCATAATCACTCGCAACACACATGATCTCAAATGGTAAGTTCCAATCTGGTGGTTGCACAATTGGTGCACTCACTAAAGCTCCTTTCAATGTGAGAAAAACTTCTTCACACTCCTTAGTGAAATCGAACTTGACATATTTGCACAACAGCTGTGTCAAAGATATGGCCAGCTTTGAGAAATCCTTGATGAACCTTCTACAGAAACCCGCATGACCAAGAAAAATTCTTACTTCTTTCACAGTGATTGGCGATTTCAAACTTGTCATGATCTCGATCTTGGCTTTGTCAACCTTTATACCATTCCAGATATTTTGTGTCCTAAGACTATTCCATTTCTAACCATGACATGTCACTTCTCCCAATTTAGCACAAGGTGTTTCTTCTCACATCGTTGAAGTATAGAAAGACAAATAGCAAAAGAAGAACCATATATCGAGAAATCATCCATACGTATTTCCATAATATCCTCAATCATGTCAGTAAAAATGGACATCATGCATCTCTGAAAAGTCGCTAGTGCATTACACATTCTGAATGGCATTCTGCGATAAGCAAAGGTGCCATAAGGACATGTGAATGTGGTCTTCTCCTGATCGTTTGGATGAATGGGAATCTGAAAGAAACCTGAATAACCATCTAAAAAATAGTAAGAATGATTAGCCAATCTCTCAAGCATTTGATTGATGAAGGGCATCAGAAAGTGATCCTTCTTAGTTGAAGAATTTAAGTTTTTGAAATCGATACACATCTTATGTCCTGTAACAGTCCTAGTAGGTATCAATTCATTGTTCTCATTCTTAACTACAGTCACACCTCCTTTCTTAGGTACCACATGAATAGGGTTAACCCAATTACTATCAGATATAGGGAATATAATTCCTGCTTCTAACAGTTTCATGATCTCTTTCTTAACGACATCCTTAAGGTTAGGATTCAAACATCTTTGATTCTCTATGGAGGTCTTAGACTCATCTATCAGATGTATCCTATGCATACACAACTCAGGAGAGATTCCAGGAATATCATCTAAGGAATAGCATATTTCTCTATGATACTTATGAAGTTTGCATAAAAGTAAAGCAGTATCAGCATTGTTCAACTTAGCATTGATAATCACAGGATAAGTCGAATTAGGCCCAAGAAATGTGTACTTTAGGCCTACATGAAGTGTTTTAAGCTCCAAGGATTATCCAGAGATGATGTGATCAATGGCTTAGGTGCATCCAAAGCTAAGTAA
The DNA here is from genome assembly GCA_900406435.1 of Lepidium aucheri. Taxonomy (NCBI): domain Eukaryota; kingdom Viridiplantae; phylum Streptophyta; class Magnoliopsida; order Brassicales; family Brassicaceae; genus Lepidium; species Lepidium aucheri. Next base: position 32,114 of record OVBA01001715.1, on the reverse strand, counting down.
GCAACCATCTGCTCAGTTGTCTTACTCGAGTCCAACATTTTAGCATAACATTCTGCCTCCTCACTGAGAAACCCAAAATCTGATTTTTTCCATGTGAGTACTATGTCTAGAGGATCCTCAGAAAGAATCTCATCAGTTACTTGATCTGTGATCTCTTTAGAAGCATCGGCCATAAATGTCATTCCATTTAGCATAGGTTTCTTCAGCATCTTATCCATCTTAAATCTCATAACCATATCGCCTAAATGGAGGTCAATTCTCCCATTCTTCACATTAATCATAGCTCCCACTATCCTAAGAAATGGTCTCCCCAAAATAAAAGGATCCTTAGGTTCTTCATCGAGTTTGAGAACCACAAAATCTGTTGGTACAAGAGCATTACCAATCTTGACATGCAAATCTTCAAGAATACCTACTGGGAGTTTGAACGAACGGTCAAGAAAGATCAAGGAAATCCTAGTCTTCTTGAAGTCTGTAAACCCAAGGGGTAGTGCAACAGAATATGGCATCAAATTAACACTTGAACCAAGGTCACAAAGAGACTTTTCAAACACTAGAGAACCACTCTCTATCAAAAGCACAAATCGTCCAAGGTCTTCTTTCTTTTCGGTCAGCTTGTTTTGAAGCACATCACTGCAGTCTTGAGTGATCATCATGACCCTTTTCTCCCTGCAAACTTGTTTGTCACCAGCCCATTTACATAGCTCTTAAGAGATGGCATTATCTGCAATGCATCAACAAACGATAATCTTACATTCGAATCCGCAAGCATCTCTATGCACTTAGCAACTTCAAAATCCTTTCTAGATTTCTTTGGTGGAACAAGGTATGGAGGCTTTGATACATAGGTTCCCTCTAGAACAGTAGCTGATCTCTGACTCAGAACCATTGGGTCTTGTAGAGTTTGTTTCGGTGCAGATTCTTGTTCAGCGTCGTTGATCGATCGATCTTCCTTTGGATCGATCGATCGCTCTCCCTGCAGAGAAAAATCATCCATTCTTCTTTTATCTTCCTCGTCATCCTCAATGTCTACCACAATATCCTTTCCTGATGGCTTCCTCACAAGAGGTTCAAGGTGCCTACCACTCCTCAGTGCGACAGCGTTACATTCCTGGTAGCTATCGTAGTGAGAAGGAGAAGAGTGTGATCTTTGCACATGAGCAATGACATAGTCATACTTTGAGTTAAGTTTGGTGTAAAGCTTATCCACCTTTGCATTAATTATGTGGCCTGATGTTGTCCCTGGATGAGTTGTTGTGACATAGACTTAATCTTGTTTTGACTACTACCTGAAGAACTCGTTGGGATGAATTGTTGACTAGGCAATGAGTAAAGGTTGCTAGACACCATTGTTGATTCTGAATATCCTGTATCCAGCTCCGCTTGTGTCTCACAGTGATGCAGCCCCCTCTTCTTCTTGACTCCACTTGTTGCAATGAATTTATCTAGCTTCTCACTAATCTCATCAATCTTCTGAGTCCAAAAAAACTCCCGATTCCTGATCGCAAAAAGGATATTTAACTGTGCTTAGATCACTTGAACTAGCAGACAGATTGTTGATCAATGCATAGGCGTATTTTTTGGTATTGGTCATGAAATCTCCCTTGCTTCCAGCATTCAACAATTGCATGTACTCCCAATTCACACCTCCATAGAAGAATGTCAAAATCTGATCATCACTAAACCCATGATGTGGACAATCTCTTTTGTATCCCTGAAAATGTTCCCAAGCATCGCTAAAATATTCATCTTCATGGTGTTGAAAGTTTGAAATCTGATTCTTGAGCTCACTTGTCTTAGCCTTGGTGAAGAAGTAATCCATGAAGGTACCTCTAATGTCATCCTAAGAGGTCAACGAAGCTGGAAGAAGAGACTTAATCCATCTCAAACCCTTACCTTCCAGTGAGAACTTAAAGAGCTTGCACTTAGCATAATCTTCAAGAATTCCACTCGGTGTTGTAGTGCTGCATATCTCTTTAAAACTCTCTATGTGGTCCATTGGGTTTTCAGCTGGAAAACCATGGAATGGAAACTGCCTAATGAGTGCTATCAACTATGGTTTTAACTTATAGTTAACTCCTTGCAATGGAGGTATAGAAATCGTTGATCGATTGTGGTAGTGAATATGAGGAGTATCCACTTTCCCGATAGCTCAGTGTTGAACCTGTGCATCTCGCTCTTTCTTCAGCTCTTCTATCTCTCGCATTAACCTTTCCACAGTAGCTTTCTGATCCTGGTCCTGTTGACCAATTTTGACATCCGCATGAATGTCCATAGTAATCACACCTAAGAAACAAAAACAAAGAAATAAAAGTAAACGTAAGTAAAAGATGTCTTAGACTAAAATTCAGTAGTGAATCGAAAGGCGACAATATTGGTCCCCGGAGACGATGCCAAAAACTTGAGGTACTCAGAGTTTTACCCTATATCTCTACTACAAGTGCACATCAAATCAAGTAGTAATCTAGGGATCATATCCACAAGGACCAAGTTAGCACACTATCAATTCTAAAACTAAACTAGAGCTAAGACGAATGGAAGGTTGGTTTTAAACGAAACTGAAACAAATCTAATGAATATCAATCAATGAATTAAAACACTAAGCTTAGGAAATTCATCGGGAAACTAGGGAATTCGAACTGGGAAAATATTCAGAAACATTCATTCAACAATCTCGAATCAGACATAAAATTATAATCAATCCACTATTGTGGTACCAATTACTATATCCAGCAACCTGATCCTAACTATCGTTGGTACCAGGAGGCTAATATGCATTACCGAATGGGTCTGATAAGTCCATAATCACCCTTAATATCAGCTATCACGGTTAAGGATTGATTGCTCACCTAAGAAGGATCTAATTCCTAACAAGCTTTTGGAATGTTAGGTGATCTAAGATTAATCTAAGCATTAAGATTATCAATAGGTGGAGAACACATCTAGCAATACCTATTTGTTCCTAATTTATCGATTCCATGCAACCCTAGAAATCCCTAAACTTGATTATGAAACGACTCAGACATGGAGAAGAAGAACAATTTGAAAAACATAATAGAAAGCATAAAAGTAATTTGAATTAAATTAAGAGGGTTTAATCTTGAAAGGCCCACTTCCACTAATTAAAAAATTAATTAATTAAACTACAGGATTTTATTTGAATGCATAAAAAACTGAAAAGCACATCTATAGAAGAAATGTCCCACTTCGATCGTATCCCAGAAACAGAACTATTAAATTTTTAAGAAAATTTTACAATTGTTTTACAACAGGTGAAGAAAGGCAGAAGACATTTCTTTTAGCAATTAACTCGTCCTATCTTTGGGAATATCGTACAGTTATGGAACTAACCAAGAACATGAGACTACTTACTGATATTTGTGAAGAGAAAAAGGAAGAAATATAGTTGTTCTCTAATTGGTTACTTACACTTGGTGATGGATGATATGCCAAATGATGGAATCGCTAAGACCGACATTCCTGAAGAACTTCTTATTACTAACGTTTTCAATCCAATTCACTCTATTGTATAAGCTGTTTATGGAAATGAAGTTCTTGAAAATGAGAGTGATAAATGGTTTGAAGAAATGGCTTTTATGTCCAAAGAATTATGACGTCGACGCAATCAATAATATTTTGCTAGAAGGACTCAATGGTTAGTTATTGAACATTAGACAGTAGTCAAACTAGATAATTAAAGTCGTCTAGGTGACATTAGACAATAATCAATGATAAAAGGATATGTAGGTATCTTATGTAAAAGTTAATATAAGAAAGTTGAACCAATTGTCATATGTTAGTGTATATCAAATTCAAATTGAAGGCATAATTGTACTTGTTTTATATTTTGTCCATTATGATAACTATGTTATCTTATTTTATATCATTCATGTTTAACTTGAGTTCAATCACGCATCTTGAAAAGTTAAAAAAAATTTATATCCCCTCTTGTCTTCGACTTACAAAAATTTTAAGAGGAGCATTTTAATCTTTGTTGAACTCTCTGAAACATCCACATATCAAACTAATAAAGTAATTTATTATTTACGATTAACATCAATTAGTCGAATCAAGAATGATACAGAAACACTTTGTAACTTGAATCTTTTCTAAGATTATCAATATCATCTCATTAGGAAGCAAATCTATTAACTTATTTTGTATCTTATGGCCAAGATAATGATAATTGAATTCACAACTGTTAATTTTGTCAAATGTGTTTCTTCATTACCAGATCAAAGCTTCGAATAATTGTAAGAAATGCCAAAGAATTCAACATTTTAGATCACTAATCTTCTCATTATCTCCACGAAATACTAAGTTTTTTTCATTTAGAGTCTTTACCATTGCAATTATTTTAAGCATCACATCTCTCTAATGATTTTTTCACCTTCATAATTGCCTTTTGCATATGTTTATCCATAATATTAATATTTGCAATCTCACTTCTAACTCTATCCAACGACTCATGCAAGCAATATGATTATGAGTACCTATATATCTTTTAAGCCTCGTAAAACTTTTCTCCAGTCATTATATCAAGTACAAGCTAGAGCAGTATGGCTTGCTTCTTGATCAAATAATTTACAGCAAAAACAAAAGATTTTATCTTTAACTTTTGAGTAAATTAACCATTTCCTGGCTTATTTTTTTCTATTACTCATTTTCCTTGTATAAGTTGAATGTGTCAAATTTCTATTAATATTATCTCTTGGAAAACGATAATCCGCTGTGATATGATATTAGTAAGGTGATACAATCATAGAAGGCGGCAAAGATATATTGTATGTTCATTGTTTGAAATATATCTGCTCCATCACGAGGATTCAACGCATAAAATTACTTAAAGAATATTCTCAGCTAAATGAAATAACAATATGAAAATAAGTCAGATCAAACAAAGTTTAAACGAAGGAGTTATTCAATTTAAAAATAGGGTAATAACCAAGATGAATTAAGCTACAAACCGACTTATTTTATAATCTTGGTCCATCAAAAAAAGCCAGAAAATTGGATTCAATCAAAAAGTAATAAAAAAGATCAATATTCATCCATAAAAATAATATATTTAATTATGTCTATTTCTCTCTCTTACATGCTCTTTAGAGTTTATATTTCATTTTCCTAGATGCTATGGATGCTAATATTATGAATTTTTTTAATGTATTTCTCTATATATAAAACCTAATTTTATAAATAAAAAGAGACAATATTGTTCATTATTTTTGGGATCTTGAGTGTGATTTTTATTTTCTTGTCAATGTATGTAATATTCATTGATCGATCATGGTATGTAATATCTATAGATTGATCATGGTGTGTAATATCCATTGATCGATCATGGTATGTAATATCCATTGATCAACCTGATATGTCTTGGTGTGTCATATTCAAAGAATCAACCGGTAAATCAGAAATCTTCCACAGCTTCTATACGACCCAATGCTCCACATCCCTTGTTATTGAGCTTCCAGGTTTGTTGCAGCAAAGTTTATCCTTCTTTCCAAATTTTAGAGTGTCGTTTATTTGGAGAATCTTATCATTTGGTACCAAAGCTACATTCTCAGTTTGGAATTCTATTCTTCATATTTCGTCATCTTCTTATCTTCTATCTTTTCATTAGTCTTCTTCTTTCCTCTATTTTTTTTCTTCGTAAACAAAAAAAACAAGAAGAAGATAAAAAGAAAAAAATCTCAAAACATAATTTTTTCTGGATATGAGGGGAAATAATTTGAAGAGAAGAGGGATGATATGATATTAGCAAAATGATACAGTCATGGAAGCCATAAAGGATATATGTTCATTATTTAATGTATATCTGCTCAACCATGAGAATTCAACGAATTACTTGGAGACTTTTTTTAAAAAAATGAGGGTTGACTGCTCTTTCTCCCCTCTACTTATTTATTTCTTACCGGAAAAATCTATAGTTTTCGGATAATTATTTTGTGCTTTAAACTTTTTAAAACTTTGTATTAATATATCAACTTTTCAAATAGTCATATTACTACACTTGTAATTGAATTTTAAAAACCGTGTTTTTTTTGCGTCAAAACGACGTTGTTTTAAGAAATAATAATTTTTGAAAATTTTGCATAACTGAGAATCAAACTCATGACCTTGACAACAACTACAACACCTCAACCATTGTGCCAAAGTGTCTTTCATTTTTTTCATTACGAAATAATTTATATAGACATTTTCGATCTTGGTTTTTGGTTATTTTTTAGTTTGTAAAATTCATTTCCTAATAAACCAATATTTTTGTTCGGTTTAGTTTTGAAACTATTTATTTAGTTGGTGTTTTTTGGTTTGGTATTTCGAAAATGATTTTTACAAACCAAAAAATAACCAAAAACCAAGATCAAATTCAAAACCAAACCGAACCAAATATGTCTCGGTTTATTTCGGAAATAATTTTACAAACCAAAAAACGATAATTTATACAATGTTTTGTAATTGTTTTCAAGGTCATGATTTCTATTCTCAGTTATGCAAAATTCTCAGTAATTATTATTTCTCAAAACGACGTCGTTTTGACTCAAAAAGCAAAACGCCAAAATCGCGAAAAATAAAACACAATAAAACAGTTTTTAAAATTCAATTACAAACGTAGTAATATGACTAATTTGAAAAGTTGATATATTAATACGAAGTTATAAAAAGTTTATGGCACAAAATAATTAGCCGAAAATATATAGGTTTTTTCGGTGAGAAATAAATAAGTAGAAGAAAAAAAAGCAGTCAACCCAAAAAATGATGCCCTCAAAAATTTTAATATTTTGTTGTTATGTAAAGTAATGGTTTGGTAGGATATTGCCTAGAGCTAGATTTATCTCATTGTTGGTAGTTATTTTTCCACTTTAGCCATACAGTTGTTAAATACCAGGATGGCCCGAATTAAACCGCCACATATAAGTAACAACCTCCCTCTAATACGAAAATGATGAGTCTTAGATTTCTCAAAACACTCAAACAAATGATTAAAAAATCTCTAGCAAATAAAGTATCCCTAATTTTTTGCTTAAGTAAATATACTAAAGCAAATCCATGAAACAAACAGTGTCAATCCGACTCTACATACGTGGAACTGAAAATGAGAAATGGTGGAAAAACTTCCGTTTCATAAACTTGATTTTGGTCGAGACTCTTCTACTATGCCATATAGTCTCAATGGAACTATGACTATGAGTTTCTTCTATCTAGTTGTAGACAATTACAGGACTCCTGATTTTTGTGAAGACTCGAAATGGGCCAGATCAAATGAGACCCATTAAGACCCACTAAACATCGTCTTCAGTTCTAGAGCCTATTAAGATTTCACCAGACACAATGTCATTTTCCCTAAATGCACCTGCATTCGTGTTATAGTGGGCCCTAATGAGTTAATATGATATATTTGTCAAAACATATAATGTGTTTAATGATTTCGAATTTCTTTCTTCCAATTATTATTCTGTGTGAAGATGACAAAATTATCACCAGATTTCTGGTAAACATCTTACTTAATTATTTTTAATCTTTCACAATTATACCTATAATATAGTAAGTACTAAATAAGTAGCTCCAAAAAGAAAAAGAAAACTTGGTTTGTTGAATATTTGTAAAATTGGCCCACTGGGCCCACGTATTTTCCAAGGAAAGCTAAAAGCGAAAAAGGTAAGCCACATGTCTCACATTTATGTGATATGACAAACGCTCAGAATTACGAATAAAATACCTTTTTATCTCATGTAATTGTTTCAGACAACATAATGAAATAGTTTTCCCTTCTTCTTTTTTACTTATAATAATATTCCAAAACAAACAAAAAAAAGTAAGTCTGAAAGTGGATAATAGTTAATGTAAACAAAAGCTCATCTGTTTAAGTCTGGTGTTGATCTGTCAGTGGATAATTCTTTATTTAAAACTGAGAGTCAGGCAAGGGTGTGTTGTAAACATGCAGCAACGTGATTTTAAAGATGCCTCAAGGATATATTTTCTCTTATATATATTACGACGTTACTTAATGATCCCATTTCTCAAAAAAGACGTGCTTTTTTTTTTGCTGAAGAAAGAAACATAAATGGTTCGGTTTTGGTATAGAACTACACTACTAGACAGAGTTTACACAGACTTGCAGATGCAGCTGGCAACACAATCTATATACACCACAAAACAAACAAACAACTAATTTATTATCCTTTTCTTCTTTTTCTGTCAAAGACTAAATTGTCTTTTTATTTATTGTTTTAAATTTTAATAGAACATTAATACTTAATTAAATATTTATTTCTGGGGCCTTCTTTACCAAAAGTTGATTATGCATAATCAGGTTATCTATCCAATTTAATTGATAAAAACACACACACACATAAATAAATAGTAATGCACAATTTGTTTTACTCGAATGTAGTTTGTCATCAGTTCAATACAATAAATATACGTGTGAGTAGCATGATTTTACTAGTATTCATTATATTTTAGGTCAAATATCTTGCGTATAGATATTTCACTTATTATGGAGTGAGGAATTTTTGAATAACCATGATCTGATCGTATTTTTTGGATGGTTCGAGTACAAGCAGAGAGTACTGAATAATGTTAATACTATTAAATAAAGCAACGCGCGCACACACACACACACTTGTGTTGTGTAATAAAACAAATACAGTCGGAATTAAATAGTTCCATTTAAACACATTAATAAATCAAAGATCCAAGATCCAAAGATCATGCAAAAAGAATCATCTCAAGAATTTCAAATATGAAAACGACATAACAAGAAAGATCCAACAATCTACATATGATGATTCATTAGGATGGCCTCAAGAAGACTAGAGAAACAGAGCTTGTTTCTTCTTCTTGTTGCTTAGTTACAATGTTTGATTGATATATCAGCCAAAGATTGGAAACCAATCAACGGTTTTTTCTATTAAAGAATAATACTCTTGAAAACAAACCAAATCAACAAGAATGTTTTGGTTTTTTTTAATAGTGATCTAATCTCTTGAAACCTCAACTGGGTTTTATATGGCTGTAACGACGGTTACAGCCTCGCCGTCTTGCGGCGGAGGAAGGTTCAGATCTATCACACAGCGGCGGAGCTCTGGATAAAGTCTTTTCTCCGGCTTCGTCTCTTCTAGTACTTCTTCTGCTACAAAAACTGGTGTTTTCAGTTTAACCTCAAGCTCCCTTGAATCTCTAGAGAGCATCATCAAACACATAGCTAAATCTTGTTCTGGAGAACCATCGGAGACAGAACTCGCTGGTTCTGCTGACTCGTTCGAGTTAAGATGACTCGTCTTCTGCTTCTTCCTTGACTCAAACACTCTTTCACTCTTTTGCTTCTTCTTATTCTTCTTAGAAACCTCAGCTCTGACCCGTTTCTTAACCGGGTCTTTGGATTCGGGTTCAGTCTCCGTCTCACTGGTGTAGGCAGTGGATGATTCAGGATCCGGATTAAAGACCCGGGAACTCTTCCTCGGGTTCTCTCGCAACCCGTAGACCAAAGATTTACCATCGGAGGAAGAGGAAGAAGAATAAACGGATTCACCAAGTTTCTTGCGAGTGGATGGTTGAGATGAGACCAAGTGAGACTTCATGTGACCTCCAAGTGCTCTCCCATTACAGAAACTCTTGGAACAAAGCTTGCATTTGTGTTTGTTCTGCATTTTTTTGAAAGAACAAGAACAGAACAAAAAGCGAAAAAAAGAGAAAACCTAAGAAGAAGACTTTAATAAGTTTCTTTTTGGCCAAATCTCTCTCTCTCTCTCTCTCACAATGTGATTAGAGAAGAGAGTGATGTAGTAGACACGAGCGAAGGAGAGAAAGAGAGAGAGAATAAGAGAAGTTAATAAGAGTAGGTAACAAGCATTCCTCTCTTTTTCACAAACCCCCAAATTTAACAATTATGACTTTTTTGGTCCATACGATAACTACTACTACTAATGATACGTAAAGATAACATTCTTTTCTTAATTTTACTTCAATGAAAATTTAAGATAAAACTATACTAGTACTATTTTTTTTAATTCAGGCTGACAACGATTACCACCCAGTAAAGAATCATGAATTAATTCACGAATATTGATGTTTGAATTATTAGTTTATGACTAAAAGTTGAATAATTGTTTGTTAATTACAAAGGTGGAATTGTTTGAAAGATAGAAGAAAGGAGGAGACACACAAAAAGATGATGTTTTTGCTTTTTTAATTGACTAGCAACTTTTTAAAGCATACAAGAGTTTTAACATAAGCTTAAGGAAATTACTTTTTGTTGTTGTGGTGAGCTGGATCGACAAAGTTTAATGAATAATTCCAATTTATTTACGTAATTTTTCGAATCAAATTATGGTGGAAAATAATATAGAGAAAGTATATATGTAAATGTTTTGTTTGTCATTTCTATTTTCTAATGGTAACGAAGAACAAAAAAAAAGAAATGTGAAATTATAAAATGTTGGTTGGGTTAGTTGAAGGATTTGTAATGGCAGAATCGGTTGAAGCGTCGAGGTTGAAATGATATAAACGGTTGCATTCGTTGCATTGATTCGATTGAGCGTTGAGGTTTAAATGCTGAAATGTCATTTTTAACGGTTTAAACATTTATATGACTTGATAGAGTGATCGAGTTTTTAATAGTTTTAGAATAATAAAAACAAAAACAACGATATAATCATCATCACATATATAATTGTAAATGAGTTGGTATCATCATCTAACATTTGATGGTCAGACCCATCGATGTATGCAACACATTTCTCTTGATTGGAAAGGTCCAATTCTATTGAACCATACCACCTTAAGTTTTAATCAGGGACGTCTAGTTTCAGTTCTTCTGATTTAATAAGTAAAGAAACTGATGTTTTAATTGAGTTCGTAATATAAAATGTGAAACTTATTAGAACTTTGTTTCTAAAAACATTAGTATGCATGTTTACTCAGAACTCTTAGCTGTCATTATTTTGTTGCAACATAGAAATTGCACTTATAGCGTTTATTGCAAATGAAAGAAAAAGACAAAAACAAAAAGGTTATCAGTATGATTAGTGTCTTAATATTTTGAATATTTGAACCGGGATTGAATTTTGTTTATGATTGCAAGTTCAACAATTCTTTACGTCTTCATACAAAAAAAAAAAGAACATTATGTTTCTAAAATCTTGCCGTCACAAGAATGCATTAAATTGTTAACGTACCTGTGGTAATCATTGTTTTATTAAGAAAAAGTGACAATATATATATTGAACATTACTAAGAATTTACACACACAAAAAAAAAGGCAAGGATTTGAAATAGAGTTGTTGGAACTTTAATAGATAGTTGAGTAAAGAAGAGGCTTACACAATGGAATCTATAGTGTTAACTACTTAGCTTTGCTTCATTCTCAATTTTTACTAAATCTACAACTCTTCACACCAAAAAGGTACCTCTGTTATAGTTTAATATTGATTAATTACTTTTATCCAAATTAATATTGTAGAATTTTTTATTTTCTTTTCAATTAGCCTAGTGGTTTTTAATCCTGCTCATAATACTTCAGATATGTGATTCGATCTTTGGTGCCTAAAGATTTATAAAGAAAATACTACCACTAATCCACCTGTCCACTAACATATTGTAGAATCGATTATCATATTAGAAAAATAAGTTTCCATTAATTAAATATTAAATTCGATAATTGGAGATTTCCAATATATGTGATAGTTAATAAGAAGTTTTAGAAATGAATTTGTGTCATGGATGAGATTTTGTGAATACCATTGTTAGACAAAAAAAAAATCATAAAAGAACTCAAGTAATAAGCCACACCATCAGTGCATTCATAAGCAGTGCAGCACGATCCAAGAAAAAAGTTTAAGCAATAGCAAATATAATATTCCCCCTTAATCAAAATGAAATTTATCACGTTTCTATGAAATTCTAATGTATCTAATTAGTATATATTAACAACATACTTATTAAATAGTAATATTTTTAATAAATTTTAGATCTAAAGAAAGTTTTAGTGTTTTCACATTGAACAACTTGTTACATGAGACTGGTAAAAACCCAATTGTCTCTTCGACCATAATCGAAACTTTTTTATATCCAACTATTTTGGTATTTTACACAAACATATGTAAGTATAGATATGTATTATCTATAAAATAAATTGAGCGTACTTCTTTAACCCTAAACCAAATTCACAAGATCATCAACGAAATGAAGACTTTAGACTATCGCAAGAGAGGTTTCTGAAGATCAAACTCTGTTCTAAGAAAACATTCTTCTTCTTCTTCTTTTTCTTCGTTTCCTTCTCCACAGTTCTCTTTCCCTTTAGCCCACACAACGAAGTAAAGTCCTCCAAACATCAATGCCATTCCCGCAAAGCTAATTTCATACAAACAACAACATGAATAAGATAATTGACTCTTTTCTTTTCTCTCCAAAAGCTGCAAATATTAAGTACCTTCCGAGGTTGAAACAGTCTTCCATGGTGAAAGCAGATACAATAACACAAACCACAGTAGCAATTGGACTAAACAGAGACACAATCACGGGTCCTTTCCTCTTAATCACCCATGCATTGAAGCTTAACCCTCCTCCACTTACGAACCCTCCCTACATAACAAAATCCTTATCATTTTCAACACATTCATATGTTGCACAGTACCATATATGGTTTATATATGTACCAGTATTGCGTATCCCACAAGGTAGCCGAGACCGATAACTGATGCACTTCCCATTTGCATACTACCTTTGAGAACATACTGCAAAGCTACCGAGGTAATCCCACCGATGAAAGATATTATCGATAACATTGATATAGGGGCTGGGAAGTCGGCTAGTATGGATGCCTGATTAGGACAATCGATGTGATTTTACAAGCAAAAAGAACCAGATTAGAACAAGGATTGGATAAAATGATAGCTCTAAAGGTAGGAAGGGGCATAAGGTGATACCTGAAGGACAACACTAGATGACATGCAGCAGATGGCGAGGAAGAGACAGAAGCAACCTAAGATCTTGTCCTTATCCAAAACGACATCGTCAGGAACAATAGGCATAGTCTTGACCGAGCTGGAAGTGGTGGTAGTACTGTGCATTAAGCTCATAATGAAAGCTCCCATTACACACAACACTGTTCCTCCCATCTTAACTCTACTATACATACAACTTAGCTTCACTTTCTCCAACCTATTACTCAAAACCCATTAATTAGAGCTCTAATCTTTAACAGATTGAATTAAGCAGACAAAAAGTAAAGGGATTACCCACCCAGCAATCCAAGCAATGACAAAAATGAAAGCAGGACAGAGATTAAGCATAGCTGATGCCATTGATGCAGAGGTGTGTTTCATTCCTTCTAAGTATAACCACTGGAACAGAGTCACTCTGTTTCAAACCACACAACTTAATTAATCACTTGTTTGATTTTAATTCTTTCCGCTCTCTTTCACGTATCGAAAAAGCAAATAACCATTTAACAAAAAGGAATTTTTACCCAGCAAGACCAACCAAAACCAATTTCGTCATCAACTTAGAACTTAGACTTCTGGGCCAAAGTGTCCTGTAAAAAAAAAACCATTGACCCAAAAACCACAAATTTTCATATATGTAGAAATCGAAAATGGAAAGAAAAAGTTACCTTTCGAAGAGAAAAGCGAGAGGAGTGGTGAGAAGAAATGCTACGAAGTTGCAGAAGATGGCAATAAGAAGAGGGTCAATACCAAGAGACAGCAAGTGACTCAGTAACTCCGAGTTTCCGGCGTAAACCACCTGAGCTGCGATCAATCCACAGATTATTCCTACTTCTCCTAACGTCTCTCTCTTCATCACTTTTCACCCCCCAAAAATAATATAAGACAAAAAACAAACAGAACAATAAATGACTACTTAATCAGTTGAAACCCATTTGGCAGTGGTTTTGATCTTGTGGGAGAACTTAAAAAGCAGAGAGATACTTATTATGTTCTTTGTTTTTTCTGTTGGTGTTAAAAGAAAAGAGAAGCTCTGTTTTTCATTGTGTGATGCGTCTGAATGCTTGAAGTTGGAAAGTTTCTCTCTAAGGTTTGAAGACATGTGTCCATACATTGCATTGGTTTTATGGATGGTCTCGCCATTATAGCTTTTTGGGGAATTGCAGTATTTATTTTATTTAAAGACTAGATTGTTATTACTATTATTTTTGTATAAAGAGTCCCCAAATTTTAGTGAAATGGGTTTAATATTCATGTTTGGAGGTGGAATAATAAGACAAGAAATAATACAAAAAGTAAACAACTTAAGAGCGGTTAGCTTAATTTTATAAGATACAAATAATTTGGATGAGTTTGAATATGACTTTGTCCTTCGAAATATGGTAGTTACAGTATCCCTTAATGATCAAAGGCTGAGAAATAGTATTTAATACCTTAAATTTCAATGTAATTAGCCTAATCGATTGAGGCAAATTATCCAGGTCCACTGAATCGAAATTGACGCCATTTATTTGTTTGTTTGTGGTGATGACTAAATTATGGAAGAGACACTAAATTATGGATTGAGGCAAACTCTTTTGTTAAGAAAAACTTTATATTTTGTCAAAAAGATCATAAAATAGTGGAATTACTTGTTATAATAGATCAAATTCTGCCTTAAATGAAGGTAAAAACATTTTGTACAGAGCAAAATTTATTAACTCACTATTTTATTTAAGCTTTATTTTTCACTAAAAATAGATAATAATATGAAATATAATAGTTTTTTTATTACTAACCAAATTTTAAAAGTATGATAATTAATATATCATAATCTAAATTTTTTTTAGTTTTTAAAAATCAATTGTATGTGATGACAAACTCTCTTAAATTTTGTATAAAAATTATATTGAGTACTCCCTCTGTTTTATAATATAAATTGTTTTATAAATTTTTTCTGTATCAAAATATAAATTATCTTACAAAACCAGACAAAAAGTAAAATAAAAATTAAAACAAACTATTTTTTTATTTTTAAAATTATTTTTTTTCCTTTTTTAAAATTAAATGGTAAGATAAAATGGTAAATTTTTTGTTGAGAATATAAAAAAAAATTTATTTCCATGCATTCTATCAAAACAACTTATATTATAAACTGGAATATATTATAAAATTGAAGGAGTATTATTTTAGATTTTGTAAAATATATAAATGTTAAAAAAAATATGAGTTAGGAGGTTTTTTATTTATTTGCAGAGTTCCCAAATTACAAATTTCTAGAATGTGGAAGGAAAGATAAACCAAAAAGTAGAAAGACAGATGCTGTTAACTCCGTCACATACGGGGATGACCTGGGAAGAGTTATGTGTTTTTTGTTTGTCTTTCTTATTTTTGGATTATATCAAAATGACACCGTACCATCTACTCTTTCTTCGTAAAGTTTAACGTCAACAACACATATCTCCTATTGTTCTTGTTAATGCTTACACACTCAAAAACCAATCTCTTATTTTGTTATATAACGGAAACACCAATTAAGAATGGTTTGAGTGTTTGTGTAGTGGGGAATATTCTCACACAGAATAATAAACTTTCCATGATCAAATTGATGTATTATAACAAGAAGTAAGTCAATAACGAATTAGTTATATATAAGAATAAATGATATATGCGTATTAAATATAAAATGTAATGGAGATGCATAATTGTTGTGTGGAGTGTAAAATGTGGTGGTGAAGCGTAAGTAGGAGAATAAAAAGAGGAGTGTAGTGTAAGAAACAAACAAAAGATGAATCTCTGTGGAGCCTTACACGTCACCAACCCCCCTTCACTCTCTTTTCCAATGACTTCTCANTTTCCCCTTTTTTTTTTTTTTTTTTTTTTTTTTTCTAACAGATCAAAATTCCTCATCTTTAGATATTTTTTTGTTGGAAATATCTCTCCTCTCTACACAACCTATCTGGAGTAAGAGCTAGTAATATCTTAGACCCACCTATCTGGAGTAAGAGCTAGCTCGTCTTGGTTCTTTTCTTTCTTATCAATATAAAAATTGCCATCAATACTAAATCAGAATTTAATTCTGGTAGACGTACATTATTAATTGTTTTTCATTATATACTTTATAGTAGAATATTTATACCAACTGGTTTTGTGGTCATGCTCTTTTAAAAACATTATGGTCATTAATTCGATCTTATCTGAAAAAATGATTTATGTATGGTACTCTACTCTCAATGAGAAATTCATAAACAAACTACAACCTTAAGAAAAAATAAAAAAGGAAGGTGAAACTAGCACCTTGCATGCGCAGATAATAATATCCAATCCTAAACTACACTACAGTACGGAAACCTTAGATCGATCGATCGGTTCCCTTAAAATTAAAATCCGAAAGGTCTCTCAGAGAAATGAGCTCTAACTGCCACGTACGAACGGACAATAGTTACAAGCTCTCAACTTCGAAACCAACGTACTTGCACTCACGTGCCAGACGCGTCTGCAACCGTCGCCAATTCACGTGATTTTAATAATACCATTTATGGAAATACAAAATTTCGACCGCTCTCAGTCTCAATGATTCTCATATTACAATTATAATTAAAAAAATTGTTTAAACCCTTCTCTAATAAAATGTTTGTTTTTCCTCTCGTGAGTTTGTCCTTCGATATCTTCTCTCCAAAATTGAAAGCTTTTTCTCTTACCTACGTTTATATCTGCACCCAAAAAAACATATACATATCGAGTTAAAATCAATTACATATGATAATATGACTTGTAAACTCAATAAAAATGACATTAAGAATTGGAGATCGAATAAATACTATCATACCGGGCTTTGCTCTTGAACGAGTTCTTCGACTTGGTCCGTGGTTTTGCTGCAGGACCGGCGCTTCCTCTGCCCTGTTTCTTCTCGCCCATATCACTCTTGAACAGATCTTTCATCTCTTCACTTCGAGGCTGACTTTTCGGTTTACTATGATTTTGTTTCTTGTTTGGCGTTGGTCTATCCATCTTACCCGAATCGATTGCTCTCTGTTTAGCTTTCACTGCTTTTGCTCGCCGGTAACCAATATCCACTAGTGTCAATCCCTTCTCTGTCTCTTCCTTTTTCTTGTCTTTCCCCTGACAACAATACACATTTCTAAAATTAATACAATGTTTTATCATCTCGGCGAGAACGACGTTGTGTATCATTGAAATGCTTACTCTTGATCTTCCTCGTTTTTTGTCTTCTTCTTCGTCTTCTTCATCATCCTCTAGCATCTCTCTGGCAGCTTCTAGCTTTCTACGTTTTTTCCTAGGAAGATTCTTCTGTACTTGCATTATCAAAGAGAATTTGTAAGTTCTCTAGGAAGAAGATCATGAGAATATAAACTAAACACAAAAAATTATTATGCAACTGAAATGTGAGGAGCTTCTTGATAAACTGACCTCGCGTTCGCGTTTTCTCTTCTCCTTCATTTTGAGGTCCTCTGCTATATCAGCACTAACTAGTTCGTTTCCAGTAGGGTTCCCTGCAGAATCCTGTTCAGAGAAAGTGTCGAGAATGATTTAGACAAGTGTTCTCTCTCTCTCTCTCTCTCTCTCTCTCTCTCTCTCTCTTCACAACAATTAGTTCGAAAATAAAAAGAACACCTTTTCAGCCTTTGCCACGAGCTTCTTCTCCTTCTCTGTCATGAACCAAGTCCTTTTTGGGCGTGCATATATTTCATCTCTGTGAGCAAGCATATTCTCCGCCTACAGGAAGAAGCCCATTATCACAAATTTTGAAACTAAGCTGAAGACAATTGAACAAAAGTAAAGCATCAAAGCTTCCTACCTTTGCAAACTCCATTTCAGCTTTCCTTAGAGCTCGCTCATCCCTGAAATTGATGAAACATCTCAAAACTTAAGTACACCTATCAATCAATTTTCCTGAGATTACGTAAGTCTTTTGGTGGGTTTGAACTGAACCTCTCTGCGGAAATGACAGCGGAATATTGATCTTCCATTTCATCTATTATCTGAGACCACTTGACGATTGACTGCTCTGGGATGACTCGGCTCTTCAACTTTGAACCCACCTTCTTTGCCTTGTAACCAAAGAAATAGATTTATTTTAAATGTCCAAACTAAGGACATAATCAAATGCGCGGAAGCAAGATCCATGTATGTAAGATTCGCTTACAATGACTTTCAAAAGGGATCGATCACTATCAGTCACAAACGTTACAGCATAACCTTCCCTTCCAGCCCTAGCCGTTCTACCAACTCTGTGAACATAGCTGTAAAATAAAACGATAAAATATTGTCCACACATCAGTTAACAGAAAAAATAAAAATAAAAAGCTGAACCTATTAATTCAATTATCATACAGGAAATATCTCAGATTTACCTGTCTATTTCCCGAGGACATGCATAATTTATAACTGTTTGGACACCAATGATGTCAAGCCCCTAAAATGATCAAACCAGAGATTTCAAGAGGTGAAGTAGCATAGCTACTGAGAGCGTCATCTTGAAAAAGGTCATTAACTTACTCGTGCAGCCACATCGGTAGCAATGAGAAAATCAACCTCTTGCTTTCGGAAAAGTTCCAGAGACTGCAAAATGATACCATTAAGCACTCGCAAATAGTGAGTGGAGATCATCTATGAACAAAAATCTTATGTGCCCATGTTTCTTACATCAAGGCGCTGAGCTTGCGTTAGGTTTCCATGAAGCTCAGCTGCTTTTAGACCAGCTAGTCCAAATAAAATTTTCAGTCTATGTGCAGCTTGTTTCGTTCCACTGGCACAAGAAAGGACAATAAATCTCTCAGGTAAAATGTCAATGTCAAACTTTGCAAGCACTCTATGGAACTTGAATTAAAAAGGCATCATTTGTAATGAAGTCTTAACCTAAAGATTATGACTTTCGATTTAAATGTTCTTGTGCACAATGAAAGAAGAACAGCTTCCTGATTTGCCTCACGAGTCCTGCGTATTCTTACCACCCTGAAGTTAAGAGATAAAGGGTTAGCTGCATAACATATATGATGTATATTCAAGATCACTATTGGTGGATGAATATTTAGGCTATCTAGAAGGTTGGAGGTGATAGGTAGCGGTTGACATACTCCTCAGTCAAGCCTGGTGGCCTTCTAGCTGATGGATCAGCTGAGAGGCGCAGTGGTTTGTTCAAGGAAAGTTTGACAAGCTCCTTAACTTCTTCAGTCATTGTGGCTGAAAAGAGCATTGTTTGCCTTCTCTTGGGACATAAGCGGACCTGCATATAGATGTAGACTCATATTTAAATCCATCAACGAACAGCCTAACATAGTCTCTCCTTCTGTTAAATTATACAGTGTCCACTTCTTCGAAAAAGAAACTAATATGACGAAGAATTGACAATCCGATACTCAGGTGCCCACAGGAACC
Source organism: Lepidium aucheri (assembly GCA_900406435.1). Taxonomy (NCBI): domain Eukaryota; kingdom Viridiplantae; phylum Streptophyta; class Magnoliopsida; order Brassicales; family Brassicaceae; genus Lepidium; species Lepidium aucheri. The sequence goes on along the minus strand of OVBA01001715.1, from coordinate 12,789 downwards.
AACCATGTGAAACATAAAAAGGGAGTGAAATAGTGAACATACCAGCTCTTGTATTTCAGTGGCAAACCCAGTCTGTAGAAGACGATCTGCCTCATCAAGAATCAAAACTGCTAGATCATCCAAATCCACAGACATAGAATTACGCAAATGATCTATCATACGTCCAGGAGTCGCCACAACAATATCTGGCATAGACCTGAGAACCACCTCTTGCTCCTAACAAAAGAAACATGAAAAATATAATAAGCTTGCTACAGTCCAAAATTTCCATATTTTAAGAAAATTTTAAATTAGGGAGGACGCAAGTTTGCTCTCAAACATCAAATTATGTAAACTGAGATCTATAAATCTCAAACATCAAACACGTGAAAGGTTTAAATCTCCGCATAACCTAAGAGAAAGGGTATATAAATTCATACCCTTACGGAAAGTCCTCCAACAATCAATCCACATTTGATATCAGTAAACTGTGAAAGTTTCTGAATCATACTGTGAATCCTGCAACACATTTGAAAAAACGATAAAATAATTTTCTCAGCAACAGGAATCGAAAGGATCTGACACTTTAGTAATGTTACGGGGGCCAAAGTTATGCTACTTACTGGACCGCCAACTCCCTTGTTGGAGTAAGAATAAGAACTCTAGTAGCGAAAACCCGCTTGGGACGGAACAGCAACCTCTCAAGAGTAGGTAAGGCGAATGCAGCAGTCTATTAAAACAAAGTACGTAAATTGAAATCATTGCCAAGGCTCGACAATCTGAGTGGAATATAAACAATCTAGTAACTACACATAATTCTGAAACTAGTAGTCACCTTTCCTGATCCAGTGATGGCACTAGCACAGAGATCACGCCCTGTAAGTGCTAAAGGTATACATGCTGCCTGCATTTGCAACACCAGAGACTCATATACAAACTGTGTTATAGTAATTAAATCAGAACACTCTTGCGGGAGGAATTGGAACCTGAATCGGGGTAGGTTTCTTGTATCCAAGAGTTTCGCAAGCTCGAAGCAAAGGACGGGAGAGATTTAGCTCCATGAAAGTATCAGCATGAAAAGAAACTCCATCCACGGTAGAGAAAAACGGTTTGGGAGCAACATCTTCTGGCTGGTACTCAGCTGCCTCGTCATCTTCCGAAAGATATTCATCCTTCAAAGTTAATAATCATATTTCAATTCAGAAAAAACCAATTGGAAAACGGATTCCATCAATTAAAATTCTGAAATGTAGGGATTTACTTGTTTGTCAGGTTCGGCATCGGAGACATTTTCCTCATCTTCCCCTTCTTCTTCCCCTTCTTCTTCTTCCTCTTCCTCTTCCTCTTCATCCTCTACGGGGATGGCAAGTGGACGATGCTGAATAGCTTTAGAGATCTTTTCGTCGATAGACGTTGTGTGTCGGCGGGCGTGCTCTTCCCCAACGGAGCTTGAATAAGATGCAAAATCCCATGGAGATTGAGCATCAGCATCTTTTTTCCCTGTAAGATTCTCATCATCATCTTCTTCCTCCTCATCTTCGTCTTCATCCTCTTCTTCTTCTCCAACTTCCGTTTGACTTGTAAGCTCACCATCATCGTCTTCCTCTACATCTTCCTCACTACTACTCTCATCTCTACGCTCAAGTAATTCCAGCTCGTCATCACTAGCAGCGTCGAAGAAGAAATTCGTAGGCATTGCTAGGGTTTAAGAGGTTTCAGAACTTTCAGAAAAACGACCGTCTAATAAAGATGTAACTAATAGGTCTGGGAGAAAGAAAAACAAACCGAGTCAAAATTTAGGCTTCTTGGTTAGCCGAATAAACCATTCGATTGGTAATCTTAAATGACGGTTTAGTTGGATAAGAAACATCATTCCTTCCGGTTGAAAATTTCGACTAATCTTCCGGTAGTTGTCGTGGGTTGGGCTTATGATAATACATTTAGTGGACTTACTTTTTTCTTTCTTTTTTTTTTCATCTCACTAATTCCATAAATTAATAAACAATACCAACATTATAAATCAATAAGCTAGCTACACAACAAAATAACACCAAAGACTATGCCCAAAGAAAGTAAACATAAGCCGGAAGATGAATGATCTCCGGAAGACCAGAAACAACAACTAGGACAAATTCTAAAAAGGATGACCCTCAACGGAAAGAACTTGCTTAAAATACACAAAAGACCAAACGCTAAAACTGAACTACTAATCCAAGCAGAGTCACTAGACGTCCCATGTAACTTGTTTAGCGTCGGAAACACTAATAAGACCGGAATTGTCAAACCATAAGCAACATCGACATGATCGAAAAGCAGAACCACAAGGACAAGAGATACATAAACATCTTCTATCACACCACAAGAAAAGCTATCCGAGACTCACTCACAAACCAGGGGACAAAGAGAAGGTCTTTGAAAATCCGCTCGAGACAAGCCAAAGAGGAACAACCACTCTTACACGCGGATACTCGTCGACCCAATTTCCACCATCCACAGTCAATTAATGACCTCCTCGCAAGAGAATAATAGAAATTTGAAACTATAGTTATGCCTATAACTTTCACTGGAAGCTCCAAAGGACCTCAAAGAAAAGCTTTTAGATGAATCAACAACATAACCTTGCCCCAGATAGCAAACAACAAGAAGAACCTAGATTTGGAGGCAGCCACAAGCAGAGAAGAAAGGCTAATAAAGAGGAAGTGCAAAGAGCAATATCTTACCTTGAAGCTAGCTAAGACCAAAGAGAGAAATCCCAAATTAACTAAGCACCAAAGATCTTTCAAGAGTCAGATCTTGGCCAAAAGCTTCTTCTCTCCTCAATCACATGCATGAGCCTCTACAAACAGCCAGAGAAGAGAGGGCTCAATGGGGAGGAGTTGGAAGTTGAGTCACGAAGACAAAAGAAACACCACACAGATCTATATTTAGAAACTCACACCACGCGAAACCCTAACCTCAAACGGCACTGAGACCATCGATAGACCCACTGATATTGGGGAAAGCACAAAGAAATTCTTCTCACAACGCTGTGGAGGCTACTAGAGAAGAAAACGGTGAAACTGACTTTTGCTCTCTTTGCTTTATCTCAGACTTTTTTTCTCTTAGTTGTTTAACCCCTTTAGTGGACTTACTTAGCTATCATATTTTCTTACTAAAATGTTTTTATACTCTTTTCTTTTTATATAATAAACATCTATATTCATTAATTAAATAACCATAATATTATAAAAAAACAAATAACCAGAATATTTGGTAAATGCATTAAAGACTGCTTTGCTAGCAAAGCTTCCTGATTTTCTAAATGAGAAACGAAAACATAAATTTAAACATGAAAGATATCCCGATAAACTATTATGATAAATGTGTCCTTATGTTAATGGTAGGTTATAATAGAGCCAAGATTTTATTTTCCTATGTAATGGGAAGAAGTTCAAATTTCCCTCCAGAGAAGTGATAAATATCAACTTTGAATCTAAAAGACTACAAAAGAGATGCTTCCATTGTCTACATCACGATAAAGCTCGATGTTCGCTTCTTAACCAAAACCAGCATGTAAATCCTATGGTGGTTGATTCAATGGCGATTGCTCCTCCGAATTCACCTATTCTTAAGGAAAGTGATCCTTTGAAAGGAGTACTTTGTGAGAGTGATGTCAACATAGATGAAACAACCGGAAATCATAAGATCTTAGACGAGGTGTTGGATGTGATGTGTAACTATATCCAAGCCTCAAATCCTACGGAAAAACAAGCACGTGCCATCAGACTTAGGAGACATGTTTGGATTTTAGAGAAAAATCCTAAAGAAAGAAACAAATTCTTAAGATTAGAGCTCCGTGTTCCACTCACTAAGGATCTAAATAAAAGTAAAGGCTTGGTATTCGATTATCAAGAGCAAGAAAAGGAAAATAATCCAATGGATGGTGAGAAACTTCTTGCTGATATAGCACGAGCATTGAGATTTGTTCATTCCAGTCCTGATGTCTATGGCGACAATGACATTAGAGAATCCACTTCATTTTCTGCATGTGATTACTCAACGGTTTATAAACATGGTTTCTATGGAGTCAGTTCATACAGAGTTAAATCACAAGACCCACATATTAGGTGTAGACCTAGTAAATGGAAATGAGAACAGCTCAAGAAGAAGAGTATGGTCATCTACAGAGAAAACCAATTCAAGAGACAGATAAAGACTGTAATTCGAAGAGGAAAGCGTGTGATGATGATGAGGACAATGCAAACAACAAAGGCAATAAACGCACCACTTTGGAGGTGGTTCCGAGTGAAGAACCACCGAGTCCTAGATGAGCATACTAGCTTGGAATTGTCAAGGTGTGGGAACTGACTTGACAATCCAGCTGTTACGGGAGATGCGACGTGGGTATTTCCTCGAATTCATGTTTCTTATAGAGAAAAAAACTCCATAGCTCATATGATTGGTATCCAAAAATCATTTGGTAATGATAAGATACATGTTGTAGACCCAGAAGGTTTAAGTGGAGGCTTAACATTGTTCTGGAAAGCATTTTATGATGTTGTTATCCTCCATTCTGATAAACGCATTATTGATGTTGAAGTCTTTTTAGGATCAATAAAATTTTCTATTTCCTTTGTGTATGGTGAGCCTTTCAGAAGGTTTTAGGAAAAATGTAGGACAAGTTATGTGATATCGGTAGGCTAAAAACGGAAACTTGGCTCGTTATTGGATACCTAAATGAACTCTATGATAATACAGAAAAGTTGGGTGTCCCTACGAGATGAAGTTTCTTTCACTGCTTTTAGAGATGTGATTGCAGAGTGCAATATAAATGAGATGATGTTTACGGGTAACAAGTTCTCATGGGTAGGGGATAAAAATGGTATGTATATACAATGTCGACTAGATCGAGCTCTCGATAACTCTATGTGGCTCTCTTCCTTTTCGACATCGAAATACATGTATTTAGACCAACTTGGTTATGACCACTGACCGCTGCTATTACGTTTGGCTTGTAATTCTAATGCTATGTATGGGCGTTTTATCTTTAATGCAAGACTAAGTGCAAAACCCGGGTTTAAGGAGACTATCTCTAGTGTTTGGAATCGTACTCTCCATAGATCGACAATGACAGTGCTCGATAAGATATTTGAATGTCGAAGAGCTATTTCAAAGTGGAAGAGAGGTTCAAAATACAATTTGAATCTTTGCATCACACACCTGAAGAAACAACTTGAAACTGAAGGCAACAAGCCTAATGCGAATCAACAAGTTATGCGAGATATTAAAAAAGATTTGTGTCAAGCTTACGGAGAGGAGGAGCTTTATTGAAATCAGAAAAAGTAAAGAAAGATGGCTGAAATATGGCAATAAGAATATGAAATATTTCAAGGAAGCGTTAAAAAGAGAAGAACGCAGAACTCTATTCCAGCGTTAATTAATGCTATGGGTATAGAACAAATTTGTGAAGGATTGAAGGGAGAGATTGCAGAGGATTACTTCTGATCACTTTTTTCTTCCTCTAGTCCGAATACTGCCTCTGATTTCCTTGAAGGTTTTGCTCCAAAATTCACGGCGGCTATAAGAGATGACCTTATAAAACCAATCTTGAATGAAAAAATCCGTTCGGCTGCGTTTGGCACCAAAGGTAACAAGACTCTGGGTGTAGATGGTATGACGAGAAAGCTTTCTTCAAGCTCATTGGGATATTGTTGGTGATCAAATCGTTCTAGAGGTTAAAAGTTTCTTCTCTTCTGGGATTCTCCCTAAAGATTGGAACTTCATCCAGATTTGCTGAATTCCAAAGTTTCCAACCCGAACAAAATGACTGATCTTCGACTAATCAGCTTATGTATGGTATTATACAAAATTGTATATTGTATTCTGAGTACGAGATTGAAGAAGATATTTTCGACTTTAATATTTGATGCCCAAGGAGCGTTTGTGTTGGGTAGACTCATATCAGATAACATCCTAGTGGCGCACGAGATGGTACATGCCCTCAAAACCAATCCTAGATGTACTGAGAAATATATAGCCATAAAGACAGACATGTCTAAGGATTGTGATAAGGTTGAATGGTCCTTCCTAAGAGAGCTTTTTGAGAGGTTTGGATTTGACAAGATATGGATTAGTTGGATCATAGAGTGCAATTGCACGGTTTCTTACATAGTCCTTTTGAACAGAAGACCTCACGACTTTATTAAACCGGAGCATATGGGTTGTGGCAAGGTGAACCCATTTCTCCATTTATCTTTATATTGTGTGTGGAGGCTCTTATCTTTTCCATGAGAAGAGCTGAGGCGCAAGAGTTGATATCGGGTATGAAAATCTTAGCTCATGGGCCGTCGGTACAACACCTATTATTCGTGGATGATTCATTATTTCTGCCGAGTGTCTCTTAATGAATGCAAAGAAATCATGCGGGTTTTGAAGGCTTACGAATAAGTTTCTGGTCAACTCATCAATCTACAAAAGTCATCCATTACATAAGGTCCAAAAATCGATCCTATCATGAAAAGATTGATTAGTGAGTTCGTGGGTATATAACAAGAATGTGGTAATGGAAAATATCTTGGTCTACCAGAATGTCTGAGTGGCTCCAAAACAAGACTCAGTGAATGGTATACTAAGACTTTTGTCTCTTGGAGGTAAGGAAATCCTTATCAAGTCTGTGGCAACAACCCTCCCAGTATATGTCATTTCATGCTTTAAGCTCACAAAACTCCAATGTTGAAAGATCACAAGTGCTATTTCTAGCTTTTGGTGGAACAATTGTGAAGAAAAAAAAGATTCATTGGGTTTTGCTGGAATAACTTGTGTGCACCTAAAGATAATGGATGGATGGATTTTCATGCAACTGGAGACTTTAATCAAGCTTCCTAGCCAAGCAGGAGTGGAGATTAATGACAGAACATGAATCTCTGCTAGACCAAGTATTTAAGTCTCGTTACTTCTCTGGTGGAGAACTCTTAGATTTTGGTCAAGGAACTTGTCCGTTGTATGCGTGGAGAAACATCTTGTTTGGGAGAGACTTACTCTCTAGAGGTGTTATGAAGTCTATTGGAGACGGCCAAACACAAGAATGTTTTCAGATAAATGGATCTTTCAAGATATGTCGCGACCGCCTCAGAGTCTTAATACTATCACTAGTTCTGATGATTTGGTCTCAACCTTGATTTTAGAGGAGGGATCATGGGATTTATCGCTCTTCCATCGTATCTTCCTTGCTGAGGATGCTCAGCGAATTGCTGCCTTCTCACCAGATATATCCTCTCAGGATTCATGGGTATGGCCCTTTACTAGATATGGTCGGTATTCACTTAAAAGTGGGAATCAGCTTCTCTCCAAATTAACTACTTCACTTAATCTAATCTCATCCTCTGATCAACGAATGAATAAGGTGAAAAATAGAGCATGGAAGATGGATACTCTACCTCGAATTAAGAAATCTTTGTGGTGAATAGTGTGAGGTGATGTGGTGGTTGCTGATTGCATGAGGAGCCATGGGATTCAAGTTAATATCAACTGCAAAATCTGTAACTGAGGTCTAGAAACTATACCTCATGTCTTATTTGAATGTGACTTCGCTACAAGTGTCTGGCAAGCACTTTCCTTCCCAAATCTTCCACAGGATGTTGGTAAATCTATTGACAACTATATGAGTCTCTTTATGGATCTAGTAGAAGACAATTCTTGTTGTTATAAGTATAGCAAAGCCTTGCCATGGATCCTGTGGGGAGTCTGGAAACAGATAAATGGGAAGTTGTATGGTAATAAAGATCTGAATCTTGATATAATTATTGCACAAGCATTAGAAGAAACAGAGAATTGGCTTACGGTCCATCTAGCTACAGATGTTCACCATCGGGTTGATTTACGACAGAGAACGACCAAGTGGTTACCCCCGAGTCATGATATTCTGAAATGTAACACAAGTACAGATTGGAGAAAGCCATACTCTATGTGTGGTACATCCTGGATCATGTAGGAAATGCCACTCACTATGCTAAGTAGGCCTGAGCATTTTATCCGGATCCAAATATCTAAACCAAACTCGAAGACCCAAACCAAACCCGATCCAAAATATAGGGCTCGAACTCAAATTGAACCCGATGTATATATCCTATTGGGTCATATATCTGCATACCCAAAAACCCGGATCCCGAATGGATACCCGAAAACCTAAAATATAAATATATATTTTCTAAAAAATTGTTATTTATATTAATAATTTTAATAACTTAAATACAAAAAATTACAAGTATAAATCTCAGTATATTAGTACTTTAAGATTAAAGCAAATAAAACAATCTAAAATATTCAAAAATGTCTATTAAATTTCTGAATTTTAATTTTTGTAATTAACTTTCTATTTGTTTTATAAAACTTAAAATTAGATAGAAATACCTGTATCCGAACCGGACTCAAACCGAGCTTAATTTTTTGAGTGTTTTTATAGATATCCGAGTCGACCTGGATCTGAAAGTACCCGAATCGGACCTGACCCAAAAATTAAAAATACCTGAATGAATCCTAAGTCTTTAGACCCGAAAATTCGAACCCGAAAAAACTCAAACTGAACTCGACCAAAAACCCAAAATACCCAGATGTAATGCTAAGGATGCTTTTTCTCCCTTACCGAACATAGTAGTGGCGGAGCTCAAAGCTATTCTATGGACTGTCAAAGTACAGCTGATCTCCATTATACCAACATTGAGGTTTGAGTTGAAAATTCCACAGCCATCAAAGCCATTAACTCGGTTCATAACTGGCCAAAATATTGAGCGTACACCAGCCGTATCAATTAGCTAGCTTGCATTTTTCGGTCGTGTACCTTCCATGTTTCTACGACAAGTGCTAATGTAGTAGCTCGACGAATTTCACATAGCGTAATTGTTGATGAAAGATGGAACTCGTACCTTGCCACGGGCGGCCCGGTGTGCCAACTAGGTGCTTTGTTGTTTTTTTGGCCCTTTGCGCCTTATTTTTTCTTCTACTCGTTGTATCTCTTGAACTCCTCTGGCTCTTCTTTACCTTTTCATGGGTTCTTAATTCTTAAAGGCAAAAAAGTACGACTCACAAAAACTAAACTATAGTGGAAAAGACCGGTTAATATTTAACCATTAATTCTCTTATTTAGAATAATGTTATGAACTAATTATTGTAGCATTTTAATTATGACTAAAAATCATAATTACATCTTGATGATTAAGAGGTAGCTTATATTGATTCAAAGATTCTATAAAGCTTACGTAATATGTACACATAACTCATCGATGAAGCCTTTAACAAAAAAAAAACTTATCAATGAAGCCCTAAGAGGAATGGACTGATTTTAAAAACAACACAAGATCTATACCCAAATCTAGATAAGAGTTCACCAAAACGGAAAAACATGAAAATAAAATGTCCATATGTGATGACATAAAACCAACTAGAACTGACTAACTCTATAAGAACATTAACAAGCTTTGGAGACAAACCCATGCATAAATGGCCTTTCGGATTAAATCTTAAATAGTATTGTGTCTTACTTGGACCGGGGCCAAGCAGAAAAAATAAAAATAGACAAGCTCCATGGGCAATGAGCCAAACCTCAAAAAAGGAATCCAATCAAAGCAGATCCAACAAAATATGCGAATGGAGTCTAGATCCTAAACGCTTGAGCACCCAAACTGAATCCAGACAAAACCCAACCTGAAAAAATGGGTGTTCTTAAGAACTGCACTGAACCCAAACTCAAAATTTACGAAATCAAATCTGACCCAAAATTTAAGAATACCTAAATAGGTCTTATTTAAGATCTGAAAGATTCAAAACCCAAAAAATCGACATGAACAGGGATCGGGTACTCAAAATGCTCAAAACTAACATAGACATTGGTTGTCTTCCTCCTCTTCCACTTCCTCCTCTTCTTCTTCTTCCTTTTTTCGCAACATCTTCTTCGTCTTTCTCTATTTTCACGATTTCAAACTTCAAATAGAAGGTGATACACTGTATGTTTTGCAATTTTGATCTCCAAATTGTATAGTTTTGACCGAATCGAAGTGATACACTGATGTTGCCATTTTAAAAGTAAAATATTTTTATCATATCATTATGTATCTCTCTCACTATAAAAGAAGCTTTTTGTCCCACATTCATTAAACGATTGAGAAGAGCGGGTAATCGGCTGACCCTAATTAATAGGTAGGAGAAATGGGTCTGTAAAATCTTCGTCAACCGAGTTTGTAAAATATTGAAAATGTTAGTAAATCTTAGTCAATCTCAGTGATGAGAAGCACAAAGACAGGAAGAGAAGGCTTGAAGAAGTTTCAAAGAGAAGAAGAAAGCTTGAAGAAGTTTCGAAAAAAGGTAAAAGTTCAAACATAACGGTAGATTACAATTAGTTCATATCAAAAAAGGTAAAAGTTCAAGCATAAGGGTAGATTACAATTACTTCATCGATGCAAAAGAGATTTTTTTCCTTCGATTCTAAGGGTTAGTTCTGGGTGAAAAAGCTTCTTCGATTCATCCACATGGTAGGGTTGGATTTTAGATCTAAAATACAAAGGCTAATTCCATAAAATTTGGGGATTGTCTCTTTAAAAAGTGATAAATCTTGTCTTTTGTTAAAGGGACCACATTGTTTTGAATCAATTTTTCTCTTGTATATTTCATAAAACGTATCCTCTGCTAGGATTTGATTTGTTATTTAAAGACAAGGAAAAAATGATAAATTTGGGGTTAGTATTTGGAAAAATTGGTTCAAGATTGACCAAAATATTGGTGTTTTGAATTAGGAATTGCATTATAATAGAGTGTTTGGGTACTGTTGTTCTTTTCTTATGTTTTGTGTTCATATGGTGTAGGACAATGATAAACCGTAAGAAAAGAATATGACGTCAACTATGAATGTCAATTTTTGTTTAGCTATTTTTTCCATGTCTAGTACCATAAATATATTATTTACTTTGTCCATGTCTAGGCACATGAATAGAAATTCTACTTTTTTCATGAAACGATTATTAAATTTGTGTATCATATCATCTGTAAAATATAGTCTAATGTCCATGTCTATGAGAAAACCATGATGAGTTAACTGTGAATGTCAATTTTTTAGGTATTCTTTCCATCTAGTACCATAAATTTATTATATAATTTGTCCATGTACATATTATGCTAATTTGTCCATGTATAGTCTTATGAGTAGATTATCTAGTTTGTCCATGAACAGATTACGTTAATTTGTCCATGAATTGATTATGCTAATTTGTTCATGTCTAGTATCATGATTAGATTATATAACTTATCCATGTTGAGGGCCATGACTAGAAAATCTAACAGATTATACTAATTTGTCTATGTCTAGTTGCATGAATAAATTATCTAACGTGTCCATGAATAAATTATGCTAGTTTGTACATGTCTATTGATGTTAGCTATTTTGTCCATGTCTGATACCATGAATAGCTATTTAGTCCATATCCATATAAAATGAGACATGTTAACCAAATGAGTATGGTCACAAATGTGTCGTCATATAATGTACAAATCAGTCCATATATGGAGACAATTTTCTCACCTATGGGAATTTCATGTAAATTACCCTATTTCTCAACACAATCCATATCTTTATACATACATGCAGCTTTGTCTATGTCTACAAATCTAATTTCACCTTGCGGGCAATGATGTCCATGTCTATGAGAATAACATGACGTCAACCGTGAATGTCAATTTTTGTTTAGCTATTTTGTTCATGTCTAGTACTATGAATATATTATATAATTTATCCATGTACAACTTATGCTAATTTTTCCATATATAGTCTCATGATTAGATTATTGATTGTCAATGAACTGATTATGCTAATTTGTCCATGAACATGACGTCAACTCTAAATGTTTATGTTCATCACTAAGATATGAAGAGGAATTGTCAGCATTGTTTCCTTATTAATATGTCCATGTCCATATAAGAGACTTATTAATGTCCATATAGACATAATAGGAAGAGAGTTATGACTCTGTGTATGTCCATCACACATATAATTGTAAGCGAAAAATATCATTAACGCATTTGATAGATTTTAAAATATGTTGATGTCAAAAGCATCTCGGGATTAGTAAGAGACACAATGTCCATATGGACAAAATAGGAAGTGAAGTATAAATTTATCTATGTCCATGAATGGGAATGAAGTTAATTGTAATAAGGGCATTGTCTTTGGATAAATATATCAACGTATATATACGAAACGTAGAAGGTGATATACCTCATTTATACCGACTTGTAGCTTACTAATTCACATGTTTTCTTTAGTCTTTGTTGTGTTTTTAGAGTCCTTTTAGGTACAAAATGCAAGGATACTTTGGATTCCACCTGCTGAGCAAGATTGGAGCTTAACCTTGGATTTTTCCTATTCGAGATGAAGGATCGATCGGTCAACGCTGTGATCGATCGATCACAACTTTAAAGGAGAAAAACTACGCTCGATCCATTGATCGACTTCTAATGCTCGACACAATCGACCTCAACAATCTATATTGTACGCACAATCCACTGCACGACCGAACATTTAGAGATCGATCGGGCTGTTTAAGAAGAAGTTACGCACGATCCTTTGCACGATTTGGGAGCTTCATGATCGAATGAAGAAGCATTGATCGATCGAGCAACTTATAGATCGATCGATCAAAGACCCTGCGAAGCGAAAACCAGATTTCCTTATTTTTTGTATCAATTTGGTTTACTCTAGAGATTAGGTTTAAAAACACGATTTTGAGAGAGAGAGAGGAGAATAGTCACAGACATCTGTTGTAACCTAAGAGGAGAAGAATTCAACTC
>OVBA01001714.1:0-40641 GCA_900406435.1 Lepidium aucheri | reverse complement strand
GATTTGAAATGGCTAAGTGTAAGGTTCGCCCAAGACTTTACTAAAAATGTGTTGAACTTGAAAATTGCGGGTTTAGGGTGTTATAGTTATACAAATGACCCTATAAATACCCTTTAACCATCATTCTATAGAATCATTTGATATTTTAGCAAAGAAACTCTCTCTATTTTTGTTGTTGCTTTCTTTTAAGATTGTTAAGGTACTTTGTTGAATCCGATTTAAGTTTAATGCATTAAGTTTATTTGATCTTCATCTTTACTTTCTGTTGTTTATTTTCTTATTGTTGTTTATGTTTATGGTGATGAAATCTCCTTTGATCCTCCACTCTCAAATCATGAGAAGTGAGTAGATCCTTGTGGATCTCGAGGATAGGGAGATCGGAGGTGAAATCTCCAATCCACTCGCCTAGCGAACATGGTTCTGATCCGATCTCTTCTCATATGACCTAGCTTAAGGCCGATCTCTCCCTGATCAAGAGATATCTGCTTTGGGCCGAAACCTAAAGCTAGCGCTAAGGAAGTCAGAGACCAAGTGTCATATGAGAGACGGTTTGATCCACCGAAGAGAGATCTAGTATGTGGATCGGTCGTTAGATGTATTGGGCTGTACTTTAGGCTTTTGATCCGGCATGATCGCCGCTAGCATCATAATGGATCAGGTGGATCGGAAAGGGATCTTCACCATGAGAGTGGGTGGATCTAGCTTGTCCCGGTCTAGAGATCGCTGTATATAGTTTGGCGAGGTTGGATCGGCGAGTTTATCGCCGATCAATCAACTCCTATCCTCTAGATTAATGTTTATTATCCTAGATTTATCTATTGTCATCATCTTGCTCTGTTTTGTGATGATTTCTCTGGTTTTAAATGTTTTGTTCTGTTTTTATTTTGTCTCGTAGTGTATTTTGTCCTTTGTGCTAGTTTGAGAGCTCACTAAAAATATAGCCTATCTTTGTGACAGATTGATAGGTTGTCTGGACTAGAATCTAGTATTAGATAAGTTGCTTACAAGTAATCACTGAGTATTGGTTCGACATTCCCATTACTTACCACTATGCTTCAATGATTTGATCACTTAGGCAAAAAAAATCTTGTTATCACCACCCTATCATAAGCTTTGCTCATGCCTGTTTTTATGGCCATATATTGACCTTTAACAACTTTATTAGTATGGAGAGCATGAAACATCTCCTGTGCGATTAGAATATTATCAGATATAAGTCTTCCAGCTACAAAGGCCAATTGTGTTTCAGAGACCAACTTGGATAAGACCTTCTTTAGTCTCAAACACAATACTTTAGATATTATTTTGTACCCAACATTACATAAACTAATTGGTATAAATTCCACCATTTTTGTGGGTCTCGAGATTTTAGGTATAAGGCATATGTTTATCTTATTTAAATCACGGTCAAAGAAACCATTAATTAGGAAATTATTGACCAAGGAGACTAGATCATCCTTGATAATATCCCATGAATTTTGGAAAAAGAGAGCCGACATTCCATCCGGACTGGGAATTTTGCCTGGATCCATCATAAATAAAGCCTCGCAAATTTCTTCTATTGTTGTTGTTCTCATCAGAAACTGATTATCAGAATCTGTGATTTTGGGATCTAATGCGTTGAGCATAATAGTATTCCCTCCATTGCTATTAAACAAGGAGGAGAAGTATTGGGATGCTTCAGATAAAATATCCTCCTCTGATGTAACCCATGTACCACTATTTGACTGAAGCCCAATTATTCGATTTCGTGCCCGTCTTTGTTTTGTCTGAGCATGGAAAAATCTAGTATTTTCATCCCCTTCCCGAAGCCATTTATTTCTACTTTTTTTTCAAGTATGCTTCTTCCTCCATATATGCCTGTTTAAGATTTAAATTGGCAATCGATATTTGTTCCGTATTAGGAACATTTCCATTTTTTTTAATTCTCAACTAATGTTTTGAGATCAGTAATTCTTTGTCGCCCATATGAGAGATTGTTACTTCTCCAATGGGAAATTTCTCTCCGAAAATTTTTAATTTTACCAACGAAATTAACCTAGCGGTGCGTTGAGAAGTTCTTCCAAATTCGTTCAACAACCTCCTTGAAACCTGGTTTACCAATCTATTTTTTATTAGACATTGAGCTTTTAAGAACCTAGAACGACTTATCGATATATATATATATTATCAAAATCATGTTTCTGAATGTTCCCTTTAATTCGTAGCATTCAAATTATAAATCTTGAGTTTATATACGTTTATAAACAGACCATCTTTTATTAATCAATTGACATCTTTGAGTCTACGTGATAATTCTTCTTTGTTAGCGTATAATCTAAATCAAGCTTTGAACTCGTCATACTTACATTAAATGGTTTTAACAGTCAATTTGGTGCAAATGTTTTCATCCACCGTTAAAGATACGTAGTTGTTTTGCTATTTGTATGATGTTTTGTTTAAAATCAGTTTTAGTCATCTTTAGAACCAAAACCTAAAAGGTCCGAGATGCTAGTCTACAAGCTATGATTTCGGTGATTTGCCTTTGGAATCAAATTGTTTATAGCACGATCATAGCTGTGAGTCAATTGATTTTTGATATCAATTTTTGATTATCTATTGGAAGTATAATATCGATACTCATATTACTATGCAATCTATGCTTATATTTTGATCATGCATTTATTCGTTCCCATTGCTTCATGCTTGTTATATCTATATATTTTATTGATTTGTACATCTAAAAATCGAGATATTTTCTTGTTAAAAAAAAAATTCAAGACCCAACTCTTAGAAAAGTCGAGTCTTAAAATCTCGCAAGAAAAAATTTTTAGTCTTCAAAGCTCGACAATGGTCGAGATCCAACTCTCTAAGCTGAGTCTTAAAATCACGCCGGATCTAAAAATCCTATTCGTACTAGCCGAATCTTTAAACCTTGCACAAAGCCGAGTCTAAATTTCACAGAGTCAAGTCAAATTGTCATACCTTTTAAGCCGAGTCTAAAAATCTCGTGGAGTCTATATATCATGTTCGCCATAGTCGAGTCTTTAAACATCGCACAATTTTAAGCCGAGTCATAAAATCTCGCCGAGTCTAAAGTCTCGTTTGATCTAAGCAGAATCATAAAAATCACCGAGACTGAATTCTCGTTAATAATAGAGCCAAGTCTCAAACTCCTCTTAGGCTGAGACCAAGTTCTCGCAAATACGAGATCCAATTCTCACACTATAGCTGAGACCAAGTTCTCTCCAATACGAGAATCTAATTCTCACTCTAAAAGCTGAGTCTTAAAACTTCGCACATCTAGAAGTCGAGTCTTAAAATCTTGTACATCTAAAAGACGAGTATTAAAACCTCGCACATCTAAAAGCAGAGTCTTAAAATCTTGCACATCTAAAGCCAAGTCTTAAAACTCCGCACATTTAAAAGCTAAGTCTTAAAACCTTGCACATCTAAAAGACAAGTCTAAAAACCTCTCACATATTAAGCCGAGTCTTAAAACCTCAAACAATCTAAAGCCGAGTCTTAAGACCTCGCATATATTATGCCAAGATCAATTTCTCACTATCATGTAGAGATCAAGCTCTCGCAAACATGCCGAGAGAAAATTCTCGCCATTATCCGAGATCAAGTTCTCACAAACATGCCGAAAGCAATTTCTCGCAATTATGCCGAGATCAATTTATCGCTATCATGCCGAGATCAAGTTCTTTCAAAAATATGGAGACCAAGTTCTCGCAATTATGCCGAGATCAATTTTTCGCTATTATGCTGATATAAGTTCTTGCAAACGTGCCGAGACTAAGTTCTCGTAATCATGCCGAGATGAAGTTCTCGCAATTATGCCAAGATCAATTTTTTGTTATTATGCCAAAAGCAAGTTCTCGCAATTATGCCAAGATCAATTTCTTGCTATCATGCTGAGATCAAGTTCTCGCAAAAAAGTCAAGCCCAAGTTGTTGCAATTATGCCGAGATTAATTTCTTGTTATTAAGCCAAGATCAAGTTCTCGCAATTATATCGAGATCAATTGCTCGTGATTATGTCAAGACCAAGTTCTCGCAATTATGCCAAGACCAAGTTCTCATAATATTACTGAGATCGATTTCTCGCAATTACGACGAGACTAAGTTCTTGCAATTATGTTGAGATCAAGTTCTCGCAATTATATCAAAACCTCTTTCTTTTTTGCAATTAAAGCCGAGACCTAGTTCTTGTGTCTTATAAACCGATATCTAACTCTCGCAATAAAACCGTGACCGAGTACTCGCATTTTGCAAAGTTTATCTCCACCTCGGAACATGCATGCACCTTGCGCCATTTTGGATTTATGCCAGACTAGACTAGTCACTCAAAATTCGCCGAACTCAAATAGATCTTCCTTTGCCGAATTGGAGGTGAGCAATTGTTGGAGGTGGGTTTCACCCCACCACTAGCCCAGCATAAATCCAACTCGACTCAAGGCCCATCAAGGATCTCGACCCAAAGTTCACCAAGGATCTCGGATCAAAACTCAACTCGGACCTTGGCTCAAATCTTATCTCGACATAAAGCTCATCTTTCACTTCGGCCCAAAATCCACTAGTCAAGACAAATTAAGAAGATAAAATATATTCCATATCTCAAATATGGAATATTTCCAAGAATCTATGAATATCTTTTAGAGATAATGTTAATCTTCATATTAGAAAAATGAAATTTTACATTGTAATAAAGGTCTAAACCTCCTCTATTCATCTATAAATAGAGAAGACCTCCCAAAGAGGGGACATTCATAATTTGACGTCGACATTCACACAACACATTCTATTATTCAATAAACACAACTCTTTATTCTCTTCTTTTTATCTCTTTAATGATCAGAATTCTTACCTCTTATCTTATACAAATATATCAGAATTAGGGCTTAGCACTTTGTGCTAAATCTGGTTTGAACATTAACAAAAATTAATTACAAAAAAACTCTATAAAGATTAAAATTAAATTAAAATATATTGGGTACAAGTTAGATTTTTGATTTGGTTCTGGTTCTAGTTTGGATTTAGTTTTCCGAATACATAGATTTATCACTCATTATGGTATTTTGTCTCGTTTGGTTCTTCTAATTTGATTTTTGGCTCTTTTGATATAACACTTATTCGGATATTTTTACATTTTGGCTCGGGTTTGGTTTGATATAGATTGAGTTTGGGATTGAGTATGTTTATATGAAAATCCAAAATAAATAATATTTAATTAAAACTCTAGAATTTGGCTTTTGATTTGGTTTCACTTCGGTTTCTTAAAAATATATAGGTTTAGGACCCATTGAGATATTTTGTCGAGTTTGGTTTATATTCGATTCTTCTAATCTGGATTGATTTCGGTTTGGGTTTTGGGCGACTAAAACAACATCTCGAAAATAATGTTCAAAATATTAAACAGATGTTGATGCTAAAACTCAACACTCGTTATCAGATTATGGAACTTCGAATCNGGGCCCCACGGTGGGCGCCAAAATGTTGATGCTAAAACTCAACACTCATTATCAGATTATGGAACTTCGAATCAAGTACTTTATTAGACGGAAACGGATTACAAACAAAGGCAAAGGAATCGTTCTTAGCTCTAGGGCTTTTTCTCTCCCCTTTTTCCTTGTCCCCCTCTCTAGGTTTTTGAACTATTATTTATAGGCTTTTGTGCTAGGGTTTTGGAGGAGATCCCCTTAAGATTCTCCGAGATTTCCTCCTTGATTCTGGGCGAGCTCCGTGGAGATCGATTGCTCGCTATGTCGGCTATGCTTTTCCAACTTCGTATGTTCGCTCCTCGGCTGCCTTGATGCTCGCCTCGCCGCTTGCTCTGCCTGGCCCACCTTTTCTTGTTCTTTGTTATTGGGCCTTTTCAGGCTTTTGGACCTGGTATCAACAACAGATATAAGAACCAAATAAACACGGGGTAAAAAAAAAAATCAAATATCATGCTATACCATGAGTATAATCCTAGTGATTGGTTAATTTTTCATGATTGTCGGTTATTTTTACAACCAAGTGTAAACGGTGATCTTTTATATGATTAATAAAATTATTTTTCCAATGAAAAAAACAAATGTAAACTATTAATAAGAGTTTTAACTCTCAAGACAAACTTTACCGGTTAGGAAACGGTGTTTGCACATCAATAATGAAGTTTCCAAGCTAACAACTAAGAGAGATCAAGAGACGAAAGTTGAACCTTTAGTGAAAGAATTTGTTTATAATGGCTTTGGTTAAAAAAGCGAGCTTATTCTAGTATGCTAGGTTTTTTCTTGTGTCTTTTTATTCATGGACTTTCTCTTTTATATTCTTGTTGCTATAAATGACCCATTCTTTATCTCCGCTAGGTTTGCTCTCACTAATTCTTTTTGTTCCCTCTTTTCTGCTTCACCTCGTTGCTCTCTTTTTCTCCTCATTTGAAATTGCCTCTCATTTTCAGGTCATACTTGGGTTTCAGCTCATCCTACGGCGTTAATGGTCCAACGTGAAGTTGTGTGTTTGTTAATTATTCGATCCTCAACTGGTTGGACCTTGATGGGCCGAACTAAGGGAGGTGTTGTATCAAGATGTTCTGTTCGCTTGATATTTTTATTTTAGTATTCTCGCTTGACTCATGAAATTCTTATGTCTTTCCAATTCGCTCGGAGCCTGTTTTTCTTCTAGGATTGCTTAAAGCGTTAGTTTCTTATCTCACTCTACCTATTCTTACGAATCTAATGGGCAATCCTATTGCTCAACTAAGAGAGGTTCAAAGAGTTCTCGACTTCCAAATCCTTCATCCCGCCATGATTATTATTATTATTATTATTATTATTATTATTATTATTATTATTATTATTATTATTATTATTGTTATTATTATTATTACTATTATTATTTATTATTTATTATTTATTATTATTTATATAATTATTAGTTTTTTTTTTTTTGCAAACGTTGAGTTATTGTTTGCTGTTTTGTATCAAAGAGTTCCTCAATGCTTATTGTCAGAATAAGTACATCTGTTTCTATAACCCTCTTATTCAGAAAGTCGTGGGAGTTTTTGGTGAATCTAAGGGGGGTTGAGCTTCCTTGACTCTAGTGCTTGGGTCTCCCGTTCTAGTTCAGCTACATCTCCTACTGATGGGGATAGAGCTTGTGAACCTTCCCCAAAGCAAGCTCGTGTTGAGCCCCCGAGTAGCGGCCACAGAGAGAAAAATATCCAGGATGCCTCCGGTTCAGGTAGCTCATTTCTTTTTGCTTGGGACTTTAAACAAGAAGCTAACTTTCTTATTATCGAAGATTGTCAAGGCTTTGGGATCTTGCTTCGCTACTGCAAACCATGAGGCTGCTCATTGCCTCCGCTAGATAATATAAAGCGGAAGGATGACTATTGCAAGGTGGTGCATGTTGCCAGAATCGTAAGTTCTCATTCCTTTTTCTTTTTTTTTGTCTTTTTGGTGGTGCCCTGATGTGATGATAAGCATTCAGCTTCAAATGGTGGGAGCGGTCGACAAGCTCCTATACAGTTATGACTACGATGTTAACCATCATGCTTTTCCTCCGAAGAAATCTCCTCCATCATAGCGTTCTCTTTGTGGCTTCGCGGACACCATTCGCGACCTAAAAGACAAGGTTATGCAACCCATTGCCAAGTCTAATAAGCTCTAGACAAAAATTATCGAGCTCAAGTAGCAACTTGCCGATGTTGAGGTTGTTGTGGCAAACTTCTCGACTACTCTAGGAAACAAGAAGAAGAAGATGGGCGAGGCTCGTGATAAAGTCGTTGCGGATGCTATCTGCGTGGTTAAGGAAGAATTTGCTTCTAAGGATAAAGTCAGTCATTATGAGATGAAGGAAAAGTTCAAGCGTCAGAAGGAGCATCACGCCTTCCAGATCCGCCAAGCTCGTACCAAAGCTAAGCTTTCGTTGATTAATGTGATAAATCATTGTACTCATTCTATTGAATAGCTCGAGGCTAAATTCAAGAACAAAGCGCTCGAGTTCGATGCTATTGAGGGGAAGTTTGAGCTTCTAGATGCGAGTTCTAGTTTACAACCTTCTTTTTCCTAAGATTTCAGTGCTCGCATGGAGATTGATGTTGACGGGATTCCCTTGTGAGTGAATCAGTTCGAAAGTAACCTTTATAAGCCCCATTCACCACATTGCCATATTAAGTGAGTATTATCTTAGTGTTATTCTGTATCATGCCTTTTTTTTTTGTTTCTCTTATTGCTTCAATTTGTTTTTCTCTTGAACTTGGTTAGTTTTTACTTGTTGGCATTTTTTTCGCCTTAATAAGAAATTTTTTTTTCTTTCTTCCACTTTCTTATGTATGCATTATTATTCTGGATCTACTTATGTGTACTCGGGAGAATTTTATTTTGGCATATTTATCAAATTCATTATTTGTCTACTGTATGTTCATTCCAATTTCTACCTTTGATTATTTGCTTCTGAGAGCTCGTGGTGTTTTGGACGTGGGCTTCTTTAATTAGCTTGCTATACCTTTTTAGCCATTACATTAGCGATTAGTTTAGTTTGAAAAGGGTTTGCTTTGATTGTTGCTGATGCCTTTGCTACGAGATCAAATTTTATATTCGTCACTATTCTTTTTGGTTTAAGAGTATCAATGAGTCATGCTATTGCTATTGCACTCTCGGACCTCGTCTGGTTGTTCAAGACTTTTCTCGCTATTATGACATTATTTTAGTTTGAGGCTCATTTGGTCGCCCCTGCAACCCGCTGATTACATACGTGATTTTCACTCATATTTTGTTATATACGAAGTGATTTAGACATTATCAAATTTTATTTATTGAAAGTATATATATCCTTGTGGGATGTATGTATTTGTATATATTTATTATATTATATCTTGTAAAAAAATTTCTTTTCTTTTTTTGAAAGGCAGTAACCGAGGCGACGATTACTTTTACACGCATCCGGATTTCAAGATCAGAATTATTACAGCTGAAAAGAAAAGTCTTTCGATCCGGCTTCTCAGATTAAAGTTGGCTAATGTGAGTTGTTGATCCATTCAATCAACGTGAGGAGTTTTTCAATTTTTTTACTTGTTTGTCTGATTCTCCTTTATCACATATGAGTTTATTTTTTCATGATGGACCGCTTCTGAGTACGGTTTGAAAAATAGCCCTAAGATTTTTAGTAGTGATAGTGTGTCGTTTTCTTCATCAAAGACTCCTCCGAAATATCCTTCTCTGCTTGAGCAGTCAATATCATCTGTCGATTACGACCATCTTGACAAAGTTGGAGCGAAGTACTCAGTTCCTTTGCAGAAACCACAACGGAGAACCGCACCGCTTAAATTGAAGGTTCTCACAGTTTTGCTTTTAAATGACAAGTTTCTGCACTCTCTTTCAGTGCTGAGTGAGACGGATCTTCGAACGAGGGGTCGATTTCCCTTGGGTGTTGAGGCCATAGTTTTTGGTTTTCCCCATATGCTGGAGTCTCCTCCTGGCAGTTGGAGATGCACTTACGCTATCTACTTACACCATTTTTATCCTTCCAGATTTTGGGCATCCTGTCTTTCCATTTTCACCGTTCCCTCAACCACTTCGCTACTTTGCCCTTATCTAAATAGTGATCTTTAGCTTAGTGATAGTCACCAAATTTTCTGGTATCCTTCCCCCTTCTCTTTGGGGGAGATGGATTCCCAATGGCATAGGAATGCTGTCCTTACCCGCCTTTCATTTGCCTCTTACTTCCAGCGGGCTTGGTTTGTTTAGTTTCAGTTCGTTTCCACTTCTGGAGGGACTCCTTAGCTGCACGGTGAAGTGCGACACCTAATGTGTTTTGTGTTCAAACTATTAGACCCTGGTAGAAAGTGCCAGATTGCCAAATTTCTTATCACAATGCTACTAGAGCCATCTCATGTGTCACGTTGGTCCACAGCGCTTTCATTTCTTTGATCCTTACAATATATTCATGCCGCGGTTCAAATTTTTGTTGCATTACGTTAAAAGTATACCAATTTCCTACTTACTTTTGATAAATATCAAGTAATGCTTCAGAAGCGCTTCAACAAGCTGTTCAAAACCATCAATTGAATTTTGAGAGAGGGTTGAAAACAAATTTAATGCGGCTAATGCGAGATTCTCTGAGAAGAAATGATAGTAACAGACATTTTTTCTTCTCCCTCCAAATGTGCTTAATCCGCTACTAAACGAAATGATTTTAAGTGAGAGACAGGATAAGAGTTTCATTATATGTTGGGAACTTGATTTTTCCTATAGTCGGTGACCCCATGGTCGGAGTTACTACTGTTTGAGTCGGGAGACCCGACAACAAAATTTTTAATGGCAAAATCTGTTGGATTAGCTCTTGTTCCCTTTGATCAAGTTGAGCCATTAACTCTTGAATTCTTGCTAAGGCTTGGCAGGTTTTGTTCGGTTAAATTTATGACATAATTGTTCATATTTGTTATTCAATGGTTTTGACGGTGATATGTCACTAACGTTTTGACTTCATCAGAATCGCAAGACTGCTCTGTCACATGACCAACATGTTCGTGATGGATTGGGTATTCCTCACAAGCGATTATCCGGGGGTCAGCGTCGTCAGGATCAACTTCTCTCATTCCTCTGACTGCTAGCTGTGAATAAGATCTAGTTTTTCTAAAGTGAATCTAGCCCCATGGTATGCGCAAAATAGATGATGCATGATCTGTTAACCTAATTAATGGAGTTTCCAAGCTAACAACTAAGAGAGATTAAGAGACATAATTTGGATGTTTATTGAATGAATTTGTTTACAATGGGTTTGATTACAAAAACGAGCCTATTCTATTATAGTAGGGTTTTTTCTTGTGTTCCATCTCTTCATCGAGCTTCTCTTTTATATTCTCGTGGCTAGAAACAACCCCTTCTTTCTCTCCTCTAAATTCGCTCACACTAACTCTTTTTGTCCCCTTTTTTTACTTTACCTCGTTACCCTGTTTTTCTCATCATTTGAAATCGCCTCTCAGTTTCAGACCATATTCTGGCTTCTGCTCATCATAGGTTGATAATTGGTCGAGCTGAAGTCGGGTTTTTGTTACTTATTTGATCCTAGACTTATTAGGCCTTGACGGTCCAAGCTGAGAGATGCCTAGTATCAACACACATACCTCACAATGGCTTATTTCTAGGCATCGTGATTCCTTTTCCTTTGAGCATATCAATATGTTCGACACCAAATCTCTCTTTGAAGCATTGGATTAACGATCAAGAGTTAAGCTCATTAATTGATGAGCAAGCCTCGGCAAAGCTTCCCTTTCCTTATCGAACCTTTCCAATTTAGACTCTTCTGGTTCTTCCCATGGTTCCAGATGTATGGCCCACACATTCATCAATAATATTGTGCCACGTGGCATATTGTTGCCTCTAACTTTAATATCCTCTAATGACGAGTGTGGAAGTAGCAACAGAGTCGGGGGATACAAGCCTAATATTTTACTATTATGTTTTGAAGACTAAAGATTCAAATCAAACAAAACCTTAAAACATAGAGATGTATAAATACAACTTTTCTTTATTAGATTTATAAACTCTATAAAAACCAAATTTTATCTATTAAGTCTTATGGAACAACTTTTTAAACAATTTTATTTATAGAATTATTAGGATAGACAAATCTTATCTAAATCTTATTCGGAGAGCTATTGAGTGAGCTCCACGAATTTGAAAAATGAAAGAATTTGGAGAGGTGTTAGGAGAGCATGACAAATTGAAGAACTGTTGTCAAAATTAGAAAGCTTATGAGAGAGTTTGGCAAATTAGAGAGATGTTGAGAGAACTCGGAGAGCTGTTAGGAATACTTGGAAAGCTTTTGGGAGAACTCGACAAATTAGAGACCTGTTGAGAGAGCTTGAGAACTCGACAAATTAGAGACATGTTGAAATAGCTTGACGAATTCAAAAATCATTGAGAGAGCTCAAAAAATTAGAGAGCTATTAAGAGAGTGCAATGAATTGAGAAGCTGTTGAAAGAACTCGGCAAATTAGAGTCCTTTTGAGGGAGCTTTAAAAATTCAAGAACCGTTGAGAAAACTCGCAGAGCTGGTGGGAGAGCTCTACGAATAAGAGCGTTGTTGGGTGAGGTTGACAAATTGGAGAACTGTTGATAGAGCTCGATGAATTGGAGAAGTGTTGAGAGAACTTCGAGAACTATTAGGAGAGCTTGACTAATTGGAGAGCTCTTATGAGAAATCAGAGAGCTGAGAGAGCTCAGCAAATTGGAGACTTGGGAGAACTTGGAGAGTTGCTGGGAGAGTTGAACAATTGGAGAACTTTTGAGTGAGCATGACGAATTGGTGAAGTGGTGTGAGTACTCGAAGAGCTAGTGGGGGAGTCAACGAATTGGAGAGCTATAGAAAGAGATCATCGAATTGGAGAGTTGTGGAGAGAGATCGATGAATCGGAGAGCTATTGGGAGAGCTCAAAGAATTAAAGAGTTGTTGAGAACTTAGAGAGCTGTTGGGAGTGGTCGACGAATCAGAGAGCTGTTGAAAGAATTTGGAGAGCCGTTGGGAGAGCTCGATAAATTAGAGAGATCTTGAAAGATTTTAAAGAGCTAAAAGATCTTGACAAATTGGAAAACTATTGAGATAACTTGGAGAGAAATTAGGAGATCTCAACAAAGTGGGGAGATATTGAGAGAATTCGGAAATCTGGGATAGCTTGACGAATTGGATAGTTGGAAGAACTTGGAGAGCTGTTAGGTGAGCTCGCTAATTGGAAAACTTTTGAGTGAGCTTAAAAAATTGGAGAAGTGTTGAGAGAACTTAGAGAACTATCAGGAGAGCTCGACGAATTGGAGAATTGTTGAGAGAGCTTAACAAATTGAAAAGATGGTGATAGAATTCAACAAATTGGAGAGCTATGGAGAGAACTCGACGAATCCCTGAATAGTTGAGAGAATTCGGAGAGCTATTTGGAGAGCTTGACAAATAAGAGAGTTGTTGAGAGAATTCGACAAATCAGAGAACTATTGAGAGAACTCAAAGAATAGGAGAACTATTGAGAGAACATGAAAAATTGGAGAACTATTGAGAGAACTTAGAGATATTGGGAGAGCTTGAGGAATTGGAGAATTTTTGACATAGCTTGACAAATTGGAGACAACTTGAGAAATTTGAGAGATGTTGAGAGAGCTCGACGAATTAGAGAACTATTAAGAAAACTTAGAGAACTGTTCGGAGACCTCGACTAATTGGAGAGCTTCTGAGAGAAATCAGATAGCCGGGACAGCTTGATGAATTAGAGAGTTGGGAGAAATTAGAACACTTTTTGGAGACCTCGACGTATTGGAGAGCTCTTAAGAACTCTTGCTTATGGTCGATTATATCGGCTAACCGATCTGATGTTAATGTTTACGGCTTTTTTCGCGTGACCAACAAGGAAAAATATTTTATCAATATTGGAACAATAAATCTTCGTAAGTTCCGCAGTAATATTTGTGCAATATATGAGATTGAATAGATGTAGTGAGGTAATAAAACAACCAATAATATGATTCTTTGCAATCAGACTTTTAACCTATTTTATAATTTTTTTAACAAAATCAAATCTATAACGATTATCGGATAACATAATAGTAAATAGTAGTCTTAGATAATTTTCATCACAAAACAAACAAAACATCAAGTAGTGGTGCAACGTGGAACTACACATGAGACTACTAACTCGTCTACATTTGAACCTTCTAATTTTGGTCCATAGAGTTAGAAAAACTAGACTAGCTTTTTGACATTTTCTTTTAATTAAATGACCCCTTTTTTTATGTTCATATTATAATCAGGGTTTTCAAGAATACTTATAAAGCTCTAACCTTGTAATCTAAATTTTTAGTAGACATTAAATTAAAAGAAAATCGAGAGATTCTCTCAAAGAAATTTTCTGCGCCATTGTTCTTGTCCTTGTTTAAAGATTAATTCAATCTCTTCAAGTAAGAAGATGGATCAAAAGGCTTGATTCAATTCGCCAATTCATTGCTACCTGTTTAGACTTTATTCAAGTCGTCTAGATAGGAAAAAGGTCCCTTTAGATCTCGAAATATATGAAGGTCGAGCTTGTCTATCCATCAAATCTCCATCAAAGCAGTCCTCCTCATCTCCTCTGCGAAGCTACCTCTATCTCTTCCCATCTAGATCTTGCAAGAGATTCAAAACCAACCACATAGATCTCACCATAGATCATTACCACTGCCGCGAGGTATTGAGATTGATGTTAACTTGAGTGCCAACCAATTTATTAATATGAGTAATACGCAAGCAGGCTCTAAAAAATCTTAATTCAAGCATATTTCATCCGTACAAAAGAAATTGGTTCCAAGCAAACCATGATTATTTCTTTTTGAACCAACAAAAGTTTAGAAGTCAATAGGACTTTTCGAGACTTCTTTAACTTCATTTGTGACTGTTGGAGCAGCCTAGAAGACCTCAAAAAGTTGTCTCCTCCTTGAGAATGAGAAAAGCATGAAATATTTCCTCTTATAGAATCCTTGTCATTTAGTCACTTGTCCATATATGTAAAACCGTAGTTTGTGTATAAATAAGAGCTCTTAGTACATTGTTTTCACTTAAGATAAAGATGATAAACTCTATCTTCACCAAACTGTCTATTCTCTCTCGCCACTACACTCAAACTCTCTCATAATCTTACTTATACTTTACTTATTCTACAATCATACTTCCAATATTCTAACATGGTATCAGAGCAAGTAATTTTGAGAATGAACTCACTTCTTTGTTTTTTTTTTAATCAATGGTTCTCCCATATATTCTCTTCTTTTCTAATTTAAGCTAGGTCGAAATATTGAAACCTGTACATACCAATGCTTGAGGGAGGGAGAAAGATTGAAATTTAAAAAAAAAAATCTTAAGAAAATCCTTTACAAAAGCTATGTTTTTTTTGTGTGTTTCAAATGATTTCTCCTCTCTACCCATTTTTCCTTCTTAATAAGTTTGGATGAAAGACTTCAAGGATGTATCTGCCTAAGCTTGAGGGAAGAAGAGAGGTTTGAGTTTGGAAACTTTTTGAAAAAAATTTAATTTTTTTAAACGATTTAAGAACAGTTTTTGGAAAATCTGTCTTTGAAAAGTTGTTTCTAAAATGTGCCAGAGTAATTTTAAAATTGATTTGAGAATTTTACTTGAATAATGAAATATTTAGAAAAAAGTTTTGAAAATCCTTTAAAATTCTGAAATTTTTTAATATTTCTTAAAAAAAGTTTATTTTAATGAACGTTTAGGCTTTGGAAAGGTTTAAAAAAATTTTGAAAGTTGTTTGATATTTTTTTGAAAATTTTCCTTGAAATATGAGGTTTCAAAAAACCTATTTTTTAAAAGAGCTTTAATCTGTTGCCTTGAAATGCCTTTGTTTGGTTGATGGACAAACTGTTTTGTTCCATTGACACATTCTTTTAAACCAGAAATCACTTTTGTGAGATTTAATCAAATGTGTTTGTTGTTTAGGTTGCATGAAATCTATGAAATAATATGTTCATGTGCCTTTTCATATAGGACTAGTGGTTGAGTTTTTGTTCCACCAGCATTGGTGTTCAACCATGAAAACTTGAAGGTTAGGGTTTGAGAAAGCTCAAGAAAACAGAGCAAAACTCTGACCATTGGAACTCTTGAGTCCACTTTCTATACTCTTAATTACTCACAATCTTTTGTTTAGAAACTGCCTATACTCAACAGGTTCAAAGACTAATGTGATGTGTTTTGGCTCGATTATCTCATGAAGGCAAAGCGAGTTTGTTAATTTGTTTGGCGCATCAACTGTTTGGAAAGTTAGAACCAATGATCTTAGCTTTAAGGACCCAAGAAGATTTTATGGTGAAGAGTCTGATGGAAGGGGATGTATCAACTCACAAGTAGAAGTGTATGTCTACCAAACCTTTGGTGTCATGATGAAGCATGTTTGATGGCATAGCTCTGCCATGGAGTATAGTGCCCTTCTTGTTTGGTGAAAAGAAGTGGATGTGCACTTGATATCAAAAACATGAGAAACTTATAGAGCAAACAAAGGCTATCGCTAAAACCTTCTCTCTTTATACTCTTATACTCGTGCTTGTCCTTTACTTGCATAGTTACTCATATTCATAGTCGGTGTCATTCAAATAGCAAAATGCTCCATTACTCTCTTATAAATTTTGCTCAAGGTGTAACTTGGAGCATGATTGAGTATTCTCAAAAAGTAGTGGATGGAAATGAGCAGGCTATTGGGTATTAAAAATAGTGTCAAAGAGGATGAGGATGGTGATGATCTTGGTATGGAAAGGACCAAGTAATTTCTTTGGTTTGGTGATGATCTTGGTATGGAAAGGACCAAGGCATTGCGGCCGTTTAGAGGAGGAAGAGGCGTAGACCTAGTGAAGCTTCAAAGCATTGATGGATTAATAGAATGACTTCTCAAGATGGTTCCGATGAAGTAGATCCTTTTGTGGTGTTCAAGTGAACTCAGATTATTCTTCGGGAGAGTCTCTACCAAACGCTAATGCCACAAGTTTGTTAGCTGAGGTATAAGAACTCAAACAATCATTCTTCTTTGGTACGAATGTCTGGTTTCCTCTTCTCATCCTAGCTAGCAACAAGTGCTAAATGCATTTAAAGTAGTTAAGGAGTGGGAAACTTGGAGTTGTACCAGAATCCAAATCGTGAAGTCAAGACTTAGAGAGCAAGTGATTTCATACCAAATTCTTGATGATCTTCATGCAAAGGCTTGTAGAGACCAGCTGTGGAGAGAAGTGGTTCACACTAAGGCTTGTGAATAAGTCTAAGGTGTGAAATATAAGAGTGTGTGTGGCATGTGCAAAAAAGACTGAAAGGACAAAATGTCATTAATGCCTTAAGCCACAAGTTTGCAAGGCTCATTGGAGCCAAAGGTGTGCTGTCATTGGTGAATCAGACCGAAAAGGAGATGATGAGGAATGGTCTTCTCTCAAACATTGTTAAAATGTGGAATGTATGGATGTAGTCCATGAATCCATAAAACCGAGTGAAAGGAGAGAGCAACACAAGTAACATTCCATATGATTTGGTGTTACTAACAAATTGTGTGTGTTCTCTATGTGTTTAAACTTTGACTAAAAATGCTGAAGAACATTAAAGGAGTAGATAAGAGATGAGGATGATAGAACACACAAGAGTTTGTGTATAATCTCCTCAATCCTTATATTATGTCTCTCAAGGTCTGATAGAGACAGAATGTCAACGGTCTGAAAATATGTTGTGATGAAGAGTCTTGTCCATCAGCTTATCACTCGACATGTTGTGCTCGAGTTGAGTTGACCATAATCACATTAAAGGTATGTACATTATCCCCTTGAATTTGTTTTATCAACTAACGTTGTGTGCTTCTTCTTATGAGTGATAGGTAGGTCCACATGATCAGTGACATTCAAAGAAATTGAGGATGGGGAAGTGTCAAAGTTGTGCTGATCGAGAGGGGGAACTTCTCAAAGTCTTTGTAGCTTACAAGCTTGGCCTTTTGTGCTCCTTGTCACCTTAACTTGATGGGGAGTATTCAGGAGAATGAAGCCAAAGCCGAAGCACTTCATGCAACAAGGAGTAATTAAGGAGTTCATGTATTCAAGATTGGACTAGTCAATATGTCTAAGTCATAACAATGAGCCATACTCTTTTTCCCTTAAGCATAGTTTTATCCCATGTGGTTTTTTATGCTAAGGTTTTTAATAAGGTGGGGAATTACAATCTGCAAGCTTGATCCTAATGATTTCATTGCGGATTTAAGCTTGAGAGGGAGTATTAAGATTAATGTTAACTTAAATGCCAATCAAGTTATTAGTATGAGTGATACGCAAGAAAGCTCTAAAGAATCTTAATTCAAGAATCACTCATCCGTACAAGAGAAGAAGTAGGTTCCAATTGAACCATAATTGTTTGTATTTTAATCAACAACACTTTAGAAGTCAATAACACTTTTGGAGACCCCTTTGACTTTATTTGTGACCATTGGAGCGGTCTAGAAGGCCTCAAAAGGTTCTCTCCTCCTTGAGAATGAGAAAATCATGGAATCTTTTCTCTTATAGAATCCTTGTCATCTCATTACTTGTTCATATATGTAAAACCGTAGAAGGTAGTTTGTGTATAATTAAGAGCTTTTGTACATTGTTTTCACTTAAGAGAAATATAATACTCTCTCTTCACCAAACTTTCTATTCTCTCACACCACTACACTCAAGCTCTCTCATAATCTCATTTATAATTTCACTAGATATGGATACGTCTGATGCACATGTTATTTATAAAAAAAACTTAATATGTATGATATTTAAAATCATATTTTAGCAAATTCTATATTTTCAAAAAATATTTATTAGAAAATAAATAAATAAATTATAAGATAAAATAATACTTACGTATCTTAATTTAGACTAATAAATGATTATAATTTCTTTTAGTTTTGAAATTTATATTAAATTATTCTATAGAGAATAACATACACTAAATCCAATTTTTATACTTTATTTTGTGAGAACTGTTCAGATTAAAATTAAAATTAATACTTTCGCTTCCATAAAATCTTCACTAATTTATTTTTTTTACTCCAATTTGACACGTGAATTATTTCCGTTGATTAGTAACTTTGGAAACCCAACTTTACATATATTAGGATTATGTTTTTTTGAATAAATATAAATACAAAATATTTTTTGATCGTTGGATTTAACAAATGAACAATCTTGTTGATTAGTAACTATTAAAATCCAACTTTGTAGATATTATTATTTTATTACTCTTTTTAATAAAATATAAATATTAAATATGTTTTGATCATTTGATTCAGCATGTAGAACAATCCTATTGATTAATAATTTTGAAACTCAAC
This sequence comes from Lepidium aucheri, assembly GCA_900406435.1. Classification (NCBI taxonomy): domain Eukaryota; kingdom Viridiplantae; phylum Streptophyta; class Magnoliopsida; order Brassicales; family Brassicaceae; genus Lepidium; species Lepidium aucheri. The sequence goes on along the minus strand of OVBA01001714.1, from coordinate 21,816 downwards.
ATTATTTAATAGAATTTGATTTATCCTTTTTAATATAAAAATATAAATATAAAATAATTTTTTATCTTTATATTTGTTATGTGGAATAGTCCCGTTGATTAGTAACTTTTGAAGTCCAACTTTATATAGTAGGATTAAGATTTAATTTTATCTTTTATTTTAGTGAAATATAAATACGGAATAATTTTTTATAGATGAATTTGACACATGTAACAATCTTGTTGACTACTAACTTTTGAAACCCAACTCTATATAATACGATTTGGAATTGATTTTTTCTTTTATTGATCGTTGGATTTTGACATGTGGAACATTCTCGTTGACTACAAACTTTTGAAACCCAACTTTATATGAGTAGATATGGACTCGTGCATTTTCTTTTAAAAAAAACTTAATATATAATATATATAAAATCATATTTCTGGAAATTATATGTTTTTCAAAAAAAATGTTTCCAAAATAAATAAATAAATTATAAGTTAAACTAATATTAGACCAATAAAGGATTGTTATTTCTTTTAGTTTTAAAAATTACGCTAAATTATTTCAAATATAAAAATATACACTTAATTAAATTTTTTACTTTATTTTGTGAGAACGGTTTAGGCTAAAATTAAAATTAATACTTTCTCTAGCCTATTATCATCACTAATTTATTTTTACTGAAATTTGACACGTGAAATAATTCCATTGATTAGTAACTTTAGAAACCCACATTTTTAGATATTATGATTTGATTTTATCTTTCTTTTTTTGATAAAATATAAATACATAATAATTTTTTATCATTGGATTTAACACATGAACAATCTCGTTGATTAGTAACTATTGAAATCCAACTTATAGATATTGTAGTTTGAATTTATCATTTATTTAGTAAAATATAAATACAGATTAATTTTATATCGTTGGACTTCACATGTGGAATAATCTCGTTGATTACTAACTTTTGAAACCCAACTTTATATAATATGTTTTGATTTTATCTTTATTTAACAAAATATAAATACAAAATAATTTTTGATCATTGGATTTGACACGTGGAACAATCCCGTTGATTACTAACTTTTAAAACTCAACTTCATATAATAGGATTAGGATTTTATTTTATTTTTTATTTAATAATATGGAATAATTTTTATTGTTGGATTTGACACGTGGAACAATCTCGTTGGCTACTAACTTTTGAAACACAACTTTATATAACAGGATTTGAAAATGATTTTATCTTGTATTGAATAAAATATAAATACAAATTAATTTTTGATCGTGGGATTTTTACATGTGGAACATTCTCGTTGACTACGAACTTTTGAAACTCAAACTTTATATGAGTATGTATGGACCCGTGCATTTTTTTTAAAAAAAAACTTAATATATATAATATATAAAATTATATTTCTGGAAATTATATGCTTTTCAAAAAAAGTTTAGAAAATAAATAAATAAATTATAAATTAAACTAATACTTACATATCCAAGTTTAGACCAATAAATGATTGTAAGTTCTTTTAGTTTTAAAATTTACGTTAAATTATCTCATAGATAATAACATACACTTTATCAAAATTTTTACTCTATTTTGTTAGAATTGTTTAGGCTAAAATTAAAATTAATACGTTATCTAGCCTATTATCTTCACTAATTTATTTTTACTCCAATTTGACAAGTATTATGTTCATTAGTAACTTTGGAAACCCAAATTTATAGATATTATGATTTGATATTAACTTCTTTTTTGATAAAATATAAATATAGTATAATTTCATATCATTGGATTTAACACATGAACAATCTCGTTGATTAGTAACTATTAAAACCAATTTTATAGATATTATGATTTGAATTTATATTTTATTTAGTAATATATAAATACAGAATAATTTTAGATCGCTGGATTTTATACGTGGAAAATCTCGTTTTTTACTAACTTTTGAAATCCAACTTTATATCATATGATTTGAAATTATTTTTCTTTAACAAAATATAAATACATAATATTTTTTCATTGTTGGATTTGACAAGTGGAACAATCCTGATGATTATTAACTTCTGAAAACCAAATTTATATAATATGATAGGATTTAGAATTATCTTTTTGTAACAAATATAAATACGGAATAATTTTTGATCGTTCAATCTGACACGTAGAACAATACCGTTGACTACTAACTTTTGAAACCCAACTTTGTATAATAGAATTTTTAATATAATATCTTTTTATAATAAAATTAGTAATGAAAATTACTTTTTGTTCGAATTAATTTTTAGAAAATTATTATTTGCGATTTCTTTATGATTAAGATTTCTTTTTAGGTTAAGGATTCTTTTACATTAGGATAAGCTAAATATTGAAAAAATCTATTTAAAGATCTATTTTATCTATTTTTTAAAAAAATAGATAAATACGGGAAATTTCTGATCGTTGGATTTTCATATGTGGAATCATTCTGTTAATGAGTAATTTTGAAACCTTACTTTATATAATAAGATAAGATGTTTATATGCAAACCATTCCAGAATTTGATAAACACTATTTTTAAGTGTGTTTATTTATTGATGCAACAAATAGTGAAATATCCTTGTAAGCTTTTGAGAGACCTAATAAATAAGGAATATTTTTGTAGTTATGAAATTATCTACATGTCTGTGTTTATAAAGACACTAATTCTAACAATCCTTTTTTATGTTAGGATTAAGAATGAAGATAAATATATACGAATAATATAAGATATGGACAATTATTTTTTGGTTAGGAATCAAAATATTTTAACATTTGAAATATTTTTTTGTTAAAATTTGAAATATTTCTGTTATGATTTATCTCTTTAGAAATATTTTTAATGCTTTCTTAGAAAAAATTGAAGATTATTATTATTTTAATTACAAAATTGAAATATTTGAATTTCGTTTCTAAATGTGTTTTCCCTTCTTGTATTATTTAAAAATATTTCATAGATTAATATATAGTAATACAATTTTGTTAGGATAATAAATATAATTTATTTATTTTAATTTCATTTTAGTTGGTTTTTTTCTCTTCTCAAAGATTTATGATTATAATTAATTTAGAATTATTAAGAGATCTATAATTTATTTTTCTTATTTTTTGTTCTGAGAATTTTTTTTAAGAATATACATACAATAAAAATTTACATTGTTTGTTTTGACAAGTATATTCTATTAGAATTCTATTGTTAAGAATATAATAATATTTGTTTTACATGAAAATTTGTTTTATATTTATCTTAAAAATATAATATTATTTAATTTTATACTTAGTTTGAAATAAATATTTATAAATTTTTTTATTTCACATTATAAATAAAAAAAATTATTTACGATTCTTTTTATATTAGGATTGTTGATAGAGATATATATTTGTGATAAAGATACATATTTTAAAAATCTATCTTATAGTATATTTATCTTCTTATTTTTTAATATATAAATGTAGAAAAAAAAATTTGACCGTTAGATCTGATACGTGAAAGAATCCTGTTAATGAGTAACTTTGAAACATTCTACTTTATATAACAAGATTCTCTCATTCTCTTTATTTTACAAATAGTCTCTTCATTCTTCACTTATTCTACAATCATGCTTCCAAAATTCTAATACGGGGATCCCTTCCGAGAACCCTAGGCCAAACCCCACAACCACATGTCCACGAGAACTCACCAGAGATTTTCTTCATCACCGCATGGATCTCCTCCAAAGATCTAGATCTATCTGCTACATCAAAACCATCTAAAGAGATCTCGTTAGAGAACTCTAGATCTACGCTATGCTACACTATAAAGTGGTATCAAAGTCAGGTTGGCCGACTTCTACTGCTCGATCTACAATCCACCACCCACGCCTCACCATTATACCACAAGCTATAACCCCCACAATCACGTCCATCCTCTCCAACACCGAACACCTCAACCACGCGATAGGGGCAATGAAACTAGTTGTTCGTGCTTACTTAAACCAACCACTCTTCTCACTGATCAGATCTGTGTTGAGGATCCCTTCTATTGCCGTTCTAACCACCGAGAGTTGTATACCATAAATTCTCAGATCCATTGAAACCAAAGACGTCGTAGCCACATCTCTCACCACGAGATGCACATCAGGCATCAACATATCCATCAGATCCAAAGAGCCACACTACATCAAAGATACAGATCTAGGAAAATTGGAAAGTAATTTAGGCCTCTAATGGTTTCAAACAGCTCAAGAATCAAAAAAACACCTTCTGACCGCCGAGATATGCAGCCTACAATCCGGCTGTCTGCTAGATAACGCGATGGAGACAAGCGACTACTAATAGGAACATCGAGATCAAACCAGAAGGAATCAAGAAGCAATTTTTACTTCTATAGAATTTTGACTCGAACAGTTAAGAGCACGAAGTAGAATCAATCAAATCAGAGTCTCGAGACGTAAGTTATAGACTATGCAAGTTGGTCGCACATCATCAGGCGCGGCTGCGCGCAGATGGGAAAACTAGGGCAAAAAGACTCAGCTCGACGACAACCAGTATCTCAGACCAACTTGAACTCAGTGTTGGGCCTTTTTTTGGTTTCAAACAGCCCAAGAACCAATGAAATACTCATCTAGATGTAGAGTTACTCTTCAGTTTTAGAAACGGGTCAAGCTAGATCAATTGCACATGAAGAGAAGAAGACCTCCCATATTCGATGTTGAATCTCTCTGAGCAGAAGAGATTTGGTGCAGCGTGGAAATGCATCTGAGGCTACTAACTCCTGAAAGATCTTTCTACCCTTGGTGGACTTCTTATGTGTTTGTTTCTTCTGATTGGGCTTTAATTAGCCATTTGAACCTTATAATTTTGGCTCATAGGATTAGAAAGCCTAAACTAGTTTTTGGGGCTTTTTATTATTTGAGTTGGCCATAGGATTAGAAAGACTATACTAGTTTTTGAGTCTTTTTTAATTGAGTGGCCCACTTATTTAGGCTCATTTTTTAATTAAGATTTCCTAAAGATCCCTATAAAAGCTCCAACCATCGTAACCTAATTTTTTAGTACAAGTTGAACGAAAAGTAAAATGAGAGATTCTCTCAAAAAAATTCATGTGCAATTGTTTAGGTCCTTGTTTGAAGATTGATTCAATTCTCATCAAGGAAGAAGATAGATCAAAAGGCTTGATCAAATTCGCCAATCGACTGGTACTCTTCTAGACTCGATTGAATTTTTTAACTAGGAAGAAGGTCCCTTTAGATCTCCAAAAATCTGAAGGACGAGCTTCTCTGTCCATCATGTCTACATCAAAGCCCCCTCTATCTCTTCCAATCCAGATCTCGCAAAAGATTCAAATCCATCTACATGATTCTCACTAGAGATCATTATCAATGCCGCATGGTTCACTTCTGTGAACCTTAGAACCAATGGCCACCACCACCTCTCTACGAGATCTCCCCAGAAATCTTCATCATCACTGCATATCTAGATCTATCCGGTGCTTCGAAACCATCTGAAGAGATCTAATCAAGGAAACCTAGATCCGTCAATGTATTACACTACATAGATAGAAATATATATATATATATATATATATATACCTCTCTATCAATCCACATAATGAAGATGAGGAATTGGAGTTTCCATCAAAGCCACGTTGGAGGAATCCAACGAAAAGAGATGTGACATCACTCCACTAATCAATGATCCATTTTTGGTCACAGAAGTGAACATTCACTGAAGCAATCAGGAGTTTTCCTACAGAAGAAACTTGTGTGATCCTCATGTAAATCGCCCTCAATACTCCTCCATGAGTCACCACTATTACACTCTCTTCTTCAATTCCACATCATGCACACGCCATTAATTTTGTTTTAATATCAACATAATCTTATCATTATCTAAGAATACCAAAGTCAATGTATAGATAAAGAAGATACATTTGTGCTTCCTTGCAATTTACTCAAAAGAATTTCAGGATCTCTCAAAAAGTTGGTCAAAACTCTCTCCTCTCTATACGCAAAGACGTAATTTGGCGACGACATATACATTATCATCGACATTTTGGTACAAAGGTATGTAGAAAGTCTTATACAAAGCACAACTTTTAAATAAAGAAAGATTTCTACTTTGATTTATTTTTATCAAAGCTATAGATTTATAGGGCTAATAGTTAAGCTGAACTCCACTTTGCACCTATATAGTTATAAGCTGAGATTTGCTCACATACGCGATTAACAAAATAAGCCAAGCTCCAGCTTGCATCTATATTATCATAAGGCAAGCTCTATCTCGCATACACAATTAACAAGATAAGTCGAACTATGACTTGCACCTCTATAGTTATAAACCATGCTCTGTCTCACATACATTACTATCAAGATACGCCAAATCTTTGTCTCGCACCTACCCTCAGTCATAAGATAAGAGTCTTCTCAAATCGCGCATGTTGTGCCTCAACTTTCCTATATCTCTATAGCGTCCTGCCACAGTCATCGGATGCCACCGGCAGTTCCTCTTCCTACTTGGAGACCTTTTCAACCATCGCCATTAGCTCGACCCTCTTTGTGAGCACAGCATTCTCCTTAGCATACAAGGACAATCTTGTCATTACCTGCACACTATGCTAGCACAACTTGTTCAACATACAACCTATCTGCACGAAACCAAGTCAAACACACCAAGGTATTCTAACCAGCTTATACTCTCAAGGTACTTTAACCAGCTTATACTCTCGTATAGCAAAATTAACCACAACCACTGAGTGGCGCAATACTAGTACCCACCGCATTGACCATGTCCTAAAACTCTTGCAGCCTAGCAGAGGTCATGATATCCTCCTAACACTGTATAAGAATTCCCAAGGACACATTCAAGAGGTTAGCAAGTGGAAGAACCGATGAGAGTGGATTGATAGCTTGTGGTTTGTTTGATTCACACTTGTAGACTTAAAGTTGCAGCGGATTAGAGTAACTAAAAGATGAAATGACAAGAACGGATCAAACAGCTCCGGATATGAGCGACTACGGATTGGTCCGGACACAAAATAGCGGTCGTGAATCTGAGCGGCTCTGGACCGGAATAGCTGTGAATAGGAAAGGTCTTTGGACAAGATGGTGCTGGATCGATGCGAACTATCAAGAGTGATGAACGGACTCTTGATCTTCTGTATTTTAGTCTCTCAGAATAATACACACGACAGAGATATCCAAGTTTGTGGATATTACACACCACAAGATCAAACAAGTTTGTATGAGAGTTTTTGATAAAATGTTTTATAGTTTCATTCAAGGGATTCAAAGAGGTTAAATAGAGAACATGCAAGGATTTTGGAGCTACAAAAATGAAAGGTCAAAAACAACATAATGCCAACTTAGCTTACATATGAAACTAGCCCAAAGACTTAAATAAAAATTAGTCCAACTAATTAACTTAGGTGAATCCTTCCTTGAATATTTAAAAGCAATATTGTTTAAAGGGATTGATGTATGACTGTGTTCAACATTACCTCACTAAAAACCTTGTCTATAAAACCCAATGGTAAAAAACTAAACGAAGGAAAAAAGAGTGCAAGCGAACACACCTCCCTTAGCCGACCTTTGGCTAGCTTGGATCATAAGCAATGTAGTTGGAGAAGTATTTGAGCTAAGGTTTCTTTCAGCCTGATTGAGCATTGTGCCAACGGCTTCTTGCAAAATCTTGGCTTTGGTTCTTATAATAGGTCTGATTGGTATCTCCATCGCTTGTTCTAGCTTCTCTTGTCCAAGTTCTTCAAGTTCTCCTTCCTCCGGTCCAAGTTATGCAACCATTTTTATATCATCCCCTCCATCTTGTGAAGGGTTTGTCCTCAAATCCAAACATTCTGCCACTTAAGGAACCAAATCAGCAACATTGAAACTATTATTAACTGAATACTTACCTTGAAGATCCAATTGATAGGCATTTTCGTTGATCTTCTTGACAATCTCAAAGGATTCATCTATTCTTGGCATAAGTTTGGACTTCCTTTCATTTCGAAACCGTTATTTCCTTAAGTGTAACCAAACCAAGTTGCCTTCATTAAACACCAATTGCTTGTGGCCCTTTGTTTACTTGGCATGCATACTTCTTGGTTTTAGCTTGAACATTGAGTCATGCTTACTCATGAATCCGCTTGACAGATTCAACCTTCTTCTTTCCATCTAAGTTAACTCTTTCACTCAAAAACAAAGGCATTAAATCCAAGGGAGAAATAGGATTGAAATTATAAATGATTTGGAAAGGAGAAAACTTAATAGCTGAATGTATTGTTCTATTATATGCAAACTCAACATGAGGCAAACATTCTTCTCAAGTTTTAAGATTGCATTTTATCAAGGCCCTTCATGTCTATAGAATTTCCCATGAGCAAACTTCTCACAAGCTGCAAAGATCTTCTCAAAATCAAGGTCAGTAGTGTATTGAGACTTGATATGTTCAAACCCAGTTAATTTAGTTTCAAGAGTAGTGAGAAGAGTGTACCTCCTTGATAATGCATCAGCGACTACTTTATCCTTATCTTTCTTATACTTTATCAGATAAGGAAAAGTCTCAATAAACTCAACCCATTTGGCGTGCCTCTTGCTAAGCTTATGATGGCCTTTAAGATGCTTTAGAGACTCATGATTGGTATGAATGACAAACCCCTTCGGTAACAAAAAGTGTTGTCACGTTTGTAAAGCTCTCACCAAAGCATAGAGTTTCTTGTCATATGTTAGATAATTCAAGGTGGCGCCTCCAAGCTTTTCACTAAAGAATGCAATGGGCTTCTTTTCATGCATAAGAACAGCACCAATACCAATTCCAGATGCATCACATTTGATTTCAAAAGTTTTCTTAAAATCTGGAAGAGATAAATTAGGAGCGTTAGTAATCTTCTCTTTAAGCGATTGGAACGTCTCCTCTTGTTCTTGTTCACATTTGAATCAACATCTTTTTTTATCACTTCCGTGAGTGGTGCTGCCAGAATACTAAAGTCCTTTGTAAATCACCTATAAAAACCAGCAAGACCGTGGAAGCTTTGCACTTAGCTCACATTCTTAGGATTTGGCCAATCTCGGACTGCTTTCACCTTTTCTCCATCTACTTTAACTCCTTCTGCACTTACAACAAAACCTAACAAGACAAGGTTATCCGTTCTGAAAGTGTATTTCTTTAATCTACCATAAAGTTTTTCCTTTCTAAGCAAATCCAATAGGAGCCTAAGATGATCTACATGCTCAGCTAGGTTCTTGCTAAAGACTAGAATATCATCAAAGTAGACTACTACAAAAATGTCTATATAAGACCCACGCACATGATTCATCAACCTTATTAATGTACTAGGCTCATTGGTTAGTCCAAGTCGCATTACTAACCACTCATATAGACTTTGTTTAGTTTTAAAAGCAGTTTTTCACTCATCTCCTTCTTTCATCCTAATTTGATGATAACCACTTTTCAAATCAACCTTAGAAAACATACTAGAACCATAGAGCTCATCTAGCATATAATCTAATCTAGGGATAGGATGCCTATACTTCACCGTAATTTTATTGATTGCTCGACAATCAACACACATTCTACAACTATTATCCTTCTTAGGAACCAAGAGAACGGGCACAGAACATTGGCTCATGCTTTCACGAATGTATGCCTTCTCCAATAGTTCATTTACTTGTCGCTCAAGCTCTTTAGTTTTGGTTGGATTAGTTCTATAAGCCGGTTTGTTTGGCAAGACTGAACCAGGTACAAAATCTATTTGATGTTCAATGCCTCTTAAAAGTGGTAGCCCTAGTGGATTATCTTCTGGGAACATGTCCGCATAGGCCTGCAAAGGAGTAAGAATACTACTCGGTACAACCGATTCCAATTCAGTTAGACTAAGCAAGTTTTCTTTGGAAACCATTAAAAGATTAAAAGATTCACTCTATGCTCGTTTTTCTTTGATTTCTTGGAGTCTTTGGAGGATTCTTGCTTCCTTTTTATGCTTAGTTGATCAAGATATACATCATGAGGTGCCATAGGAACCAATATCGGGTTTCTGCCCTTATACTCATCTATTAGATTGCCAAGGCCTTTCTAGCAATATATGACTCGCTTATAATGGTAAGATATCATATAGGATCTCATCTTGATACTTCCCAACGCTAGAAATACCTTAACTTGTTTACTCACATCAAGCTCACCATTTTCGTTTAGCCATTGCAACTTATACGGTTTAGGATGGGGTATTTCTTTCAAACCCAGCTTAATAACCATCATTTGGCTAGCAAAATTAATGCAGATGCCTCAATCAATGATAAGGCTGCAGACCTTATCCTTAATCAAGCATCGAGTACAGAAGATTTCTTCTCTTTGCTCTTGATAGAATGACTTAGTAATCACACTCAAGCTCTCATGGTGACAAGAAGTGGTCCTTTGGGCGGTTCTTTAACCTCATTATCTGATTCTTTCTCTTGTTTTTCTTCTTGAGACTCAAGTTCACCATTAGCTTGCAACACCATCATTCGATTGTTGGGACAATTGCTTGCATAATGACCTAAACAATGACACTTAAAACATTTCAAGTGTCTTGCTTTGGATTTAGACTTGGTTGTCTCCCTAACATCCTTAGAATTGCTCGGCTTAGAATCCTTATGAACAATATGTTTGTCTTCAGCTTGTGTTCTTGGCTTAAATTCCTTTTGAGAGCCGATCTTCAAGTCTTTGTTGTAACTTGATCTGTTAGGAACATAATTAAATAGAGTTCCTTTTCTTTTGAGTTGATTCTCGAACATGATAGTCTTGTGTAGCAGCTCTTCTAGCTCAAAATAATGTTGGACCTCCAAAAGATCAACTAGCTCACGGTTAAGACCTCCTAGAAATGGTGACATTGTGGCTTCTCTATTTTCTTGAATATCCGCTCTCATCATCAACACAAAAAGCTCCTTGTAATACTCTTCCACCGTTTTGGTTCCTTGAGTTAAATTTCTCAGCTTATAATGCAACTCACAATTGTAATGGCTTGGCACAAACCGACACCTCATCAAAAGCTTAAGTTGAGACCATGTATCAACGAAATATTCTCCCAATCTTCTTCTAGCTATAACTATTTAATCCTACCAACTCAATGCATAGTCATAGAACTTGATGACTGCCAGTTTTACATTGTTCGCTTTAGTATATTCTTGACAATCAAAAGTGATTCTATCTTCTTTTCACAATCCAAGTACGCATCCTGATCATTGGTACCATGAAAAGGAGGTATGCAAATTTTAAAACCAGCAAGATTTTCCTTAGAAGCGTTTCTTTCTTCTCTCACACGTCTCAATCTCCTTTGGCTTGATTGAGCAGATGAGTAATAGATCCGTACATCATTAAGGTCGCTAAAAGTTCTAGGAACAGCCGGCTCTTGATCGCATTCTCGAATGGCTCGTTATTGTCTAAATTCCGTAAAACGGTCATCCATCATTTTTGTGAGAGTAGCCATTAGGGCTTCAAGCAAAAGCTTGTTATCAATGGCGTTTGTTCCTTCTTCTTCGGACATTTTCTGTCAAAACAAAACAAAAACGCAACTGATCTGATCCAAAGAAAAGTTTAAAACACTCAAACAAGACTCGATGTAGTGATTACACATCTACAATGTCCTAGATCTATGGGTAGCTCAGAAGTCACACTTAAATTTTCAGCAAGGAATCGAGAATATAAAGAGTCAACAAAGATCTAACGAGTGTTATGCACGAAAAACAAAATTGGTCTTAGATCTATAAGTTTAAAGATCCGATCTAGCAATTAGTCGACTTAAAATGAGATCTAATGTTTTCGTTAATAATCCAAACAGAATAGGAACAGTTTTAAGCAAAAGATCAAAAGAAGTTAAAGAGTTTTTCGACACAACTTGACTCAAGGTGGCTCTGATACCACATGATATCCTCCTAACATCATAGAAGAATTCCTAAGGACACACCCAAGAGGTTGGCGAATCGAAGAACCGATGATAGTGGATTCATAGCATGTGGTTCGTTTGATTCACACTTGTGGACTTAAAATTGCAGTGGATTAGAGTAACTAAGAGATGGAATGACAATAATGAATCGAATAGCTTTGGATCGGAGCGGCTACGGATCGGTGCTGACGTGGAATAGAGCGGTATTGGATCGGAGCGGCTATGGACCGGAACGACTACAGATCAGAATAGTGTTTGGACGAGATGGTGTTGGATCGATTTGAACTATCAAGAGTGATGAACAGACTCTTGATCTTTTGGCTTGAAGTCTCTCAGGATATTACACACAAGAGAGATATCCAAGTTTGTGGATATTACACACCACAAGATCAAACAAGTTTGTAAGAGAGTTTTTGATAAAATGTTTAATAGTTTCATTCAAGGGATTCGAAGAGTTTAAATAGAGAACATGCTAGGATTTTGGATCTACGAAAATAAAAGGCCAAAAATAATATAAGGCCAACATAGCTTACATATGAAATTAGCCGAAAGACTTATAAGAAAATCGATCCAACTAATTAACTTAGGCGAATCCTCCCTTGAATATATAAAAGCAATATTGTCTAAGGGGATTGATGTATGAGTGTATTTGACATTGCCTCATTATAAAATTTGTCTAGAAAACCCAATGAAACAAAAATAGACGAAGGGAAAAAGAGTGCAAGCGAACACACCTCCCTTAACCAACCCTTAGATAGCTTGGATCACAACCAATGTAGTTGGACAAGTGTTTGAGCTAAGATTGCTTTCAACCTGATTGAGCATTGTGCCAACGACTTCTTGTAATATCTTGGCTTTGGTTTTTGTAATAGGTCTGCTTGATATCTATATTGCTTGCTCTAGATTGTCTTATCCAAGTTCTTCAAATTCTCCTTCCTCTAGTTCAAGCTGCTCAACCATTCTTATATCAGATCACCCTCAGGTTGCACGTCAACTTCATGCACTCAGCCTTGTTATAAAAAATGGGTCCAGTACCCCGTCGTGCATACTCAAAATCATACATAAAGTTTGTACAAGTTCTTGAAAAGCATAATTTCATGATTGCCCGTGCATACACGCATGTCCGTCATCTTTATATTGTCATCACATTTTTATTGTCATTAAAAGTGATAACATTAGCTTAAAAAGAAAATAAACTTTAATTACACTTTTAAATCATGATAAAACTTTTATAAAATGAGTTTAACAAAATGTACAAAATAACTCATTTTCTTTAAAAAACATACTTGCTATGAATATTTCCATATTTTGGAAAATACAATATAGCTTTAATGGATTATAAAACTTAGAGGAATTATTAAAAATGCCCCTTTTGAAATGCTCTTTTTCAAAACATAACTCCCAATAACCATTTCTTTCTCCCAATTTTCAAAAAAAAAATGGTAAGTTTTGAAAATAGTACATGCCAATAAGGATATTTTTGAAAATCCCTCTATACCTTATATTTTTGTTATTAACATCAAGCTGATTTTTTTTCGTTTTTCTCTTCTTCCTCCTTGACCAAAATTTATTATTAAAAGCAAATATGTTATTGAATAATTTTAATATACAACACATTATTTATATTCCAGTTTATACTGAGTTTTTATTTTCGTTATTAACATGATACTGATTTTTTTTCACCTTCGTCTTTCTACTCCTCCTAAGTATTCATCTCTGCTCTTCCTCCTCCTACTCCTTCTCCTTCATCCTCCCCCTCCTCTCGCCTTCTCCACCCTTCTCCGTCTCCTATACTATCAATTAATTTTATATACAATACATTATGTTGTTAAACCTATTTTATAGTTGTCTTTCTATATCAACAATAATTAATAAAACCTTTCAGTTTTTCAATCTAATAATTCAAGTTGATATGTTAAGGCTTCATATACAAATACTAGATGATTACCTGTACATTGTACGGGACTATTTCTTTTCTTTTTATTATTATTTTAGTATGTGAGTTTTCTTTTTGTATTTTGATTCTTGTCACTTGTGAGGATAAAATCATTGAGAAAATAAGAATTAAAAAAAATTGGAAGAACAAAAAAGATTGATTGACTTAGAATTCTTTGCATGGAATAAATATATGGTGATTTTTTTGAATTTTTGTTAAATATATAGGATATATTGAATTTGAGGCTTTATTTTCAATGTGTAAGTTAATAATAAGCATATACATATATATTTGTATTTTTTTTATATTCATCATATGTATATATATATAAGATATGTGTGTGGTTTTTCTGTTGTTGTCCAATATATATGTTTGTTTAATTATAATTAATATTTGATTAGAATGAATCATCTTGTAAAATTGTTAAAATCGATGAGAAACAAATAAATTTATTAAAATTTAAATAAATAGAAATAAAAACAGTAAAAAAGTAAAAATCATAAGCCAAAAAGAAAAAGTAGAAAACATAAAAAATAAAAGAAAGGTCTTTTATTAGTAAAATCGGTGAACAAAAGTTTAACTTTTCATTCCATAAACAAATCTTACACAGAAAAGATTTATTCATGTCATTATCAGCATATAAACGATTCCAGTTATTGTTGTTTCGTATGAATTTGAAAGTTTGACCATTGCAACCACACTTATCTTTGATATAAGATCTTTTCAACTTTGAAAACACACCATACATATTGGATTTTAATTATCTGTCAAATCAAAACCAAATTTTTAAACATTCTCTAATGTTTTTGACAATCGGGATATGAGAAGAGAAGAACAAATTTTAAAACCTTTTGGTTCATCTTTACCTTCAATACATATCAAAATAGCACCATAAATATATATGGCATCATGGACTTGACTTGAGAAGCTCCTTTAAGCAATTTTAGTCCCTCATCTTTATGTTTGTCATAAAAATAAAGAGATAATTCTTATCCTACACAAAGCTTTCGGATTTGAAACTCCACATAACTTGTTATATCTTTTGTAGAATATTTGAGGATTGCAACAATATGGATATAACTCTTCTTCCTACAGAGATACTCGGAACAGAATTTAATGAATAAAATATGTATTTGTAGTTATTTATATTTATACCTCGTGCATAGATTATTATATATAATCAAATATAATTAAATTTATCATTTACTTGAAATTTTATTTTAAATTTTTCTCTTCTATAAAAATAAGTTATAAATTCTACTATAAATATTAACCATAAGATAATTATGAACAAACTTTTTATTATAAATTGTTATATGAATAATTTTATTTATATAAAATTGAATCGCCTATATTTGATAAAAATGTTGTTAAAAACAAATAAAATAAAAACCAAATTAACTTTTATGAATTCAATAAAGAAATCGTCTTAAACATAATGAATAATTTAAAAAAATCTGACAATTACAATAAAAATTAAATTTTAGTCTCTTTAAAAAATAACCTAAAAATATGAGAATCATAAGAAAATAAATAATAATCTTCCAAATTCAAGGCTTTTTTATTTTAATCTTTTCGAGCTTCAAAGTCTTTGTTGTGTTGGACATATTATTAGGGTCACCATCAAGTTGTACAGTTTCTTCCTTTCTTTTTGAATGCGGTGTTTCAAAACCCTCTTTAATTGAATCATCAATTTTCTCTTCACTACCCATTAAGGAAGGTACCCATTAATGATGAATAAATTAAATGTTTGATCTATATTAAAATGTAACATCATGAATCATGGTTACATATACACGAAATATCTATTATCTTAAATGAGGAGAATGAATAAGATTGTCATTATAATCTTATTCATATAAAAATAATAATTTCATATAACATATATATAAACTTACAGAACAAGATTGTGTTTCATTCAATTTTTTAGTAGTTTGACCTTGTTCACCAATTGATTAACCTTATAGGTATGATTGTGACTCTTTGAAAGATGTTTCTTTTCAAGACCAACAACGAATACAAAGCTCTGTCAAATCAAATTAGTAATGGCTATTAGAAACTTTTCAGGGTTCTCAATGTACAAACAAATATATATAATGTAAATTTGTATTTACCATACTAAAAATAGTCAATAGATAGATAGAAAATTTACAATTTATAGAATAATTATTTACCTCTTCGATAGTTTTAGCCAAATCCGCTGCAGAACGATTAATAATTTGCTGAGCAATGTAATCAAACATTAAGAATCTTGCTTCCTCGGTATCATCATTAATTTTCATAAAAATGTAATACATATAAAAAAATTAAGTGTACATGAAAATCAAAAAGCAAAGAATGGTAATATCATATTCAAAAATGTATAGAAGGAGAAAAGTAACTTACTTGGGAACCACTTTAGTAACATTTGAATTATAACTGTTACAATACCATTCTCAATTTTCAAAAATCTCAACATCATGATCATTATCTCCTTCATAACAATCAATAGGAAATAGTTTCTTGTTGCAAACTTTGCAACTCAAATAGCACCACCATAATCGTAATCTATGTCAACTATAGAAACCATAGTGACATATGATCCAATCTAGATTAAAAGATAAGAATATTTAATTATTAACATATATGAAGTAGTTTGTACATATATCAAAAAAGTTTTTAAATAATAAAATTTAATTACATAGGTGGTATTGACAAGTTTTTTGATTGTTTATTTAGAAAAACACCTAAAAAGTTCTTCAGGAACTTTCAAAGAAGAATCTTTAGATACCTCGAGAGATGAAGGTACAACAATTTGCAAGTTATCATCTAGAAAACTAAAAAAAATAAACAAAATAATTATTATTTTGCTAATTAAATAAACTAAGCAATATATAATGATATAAAAGCTATAGTATAGTGTTGCAAAAATAAATAAATGAACATGTGCATTATACAACCATAATGTCATAAAAATGGCATTACAATAACCATTACTATAAATATTTTGTAAAATTTTGAATCTTACTTAGCTCGTAAGGTTAGTACTTCGAGAATTATGTCATTATCAATCTAAAACCATGTACATTTAAAAGCATTACAGACTGATATTGCATATGTAATATTCAAAATTTAGACATTTAATTTATTAAATGATTTCAGATTAAAAAATTGTAAATGTAATTGGAAATAGTTTATCTTTATAAACTTTAATTTTAGCAAATTGCATAACAATAATTGTCTGATTGTTATATCTCGATGAAACCTTTTCTTGAAGAATCTCAACATATTTTCCCCAAAGTGCACACTCAATTCGAGTATCACTGTATATAATAGATTTAAATATATATATATATATATGTATATATGTATATATATATATATGTATTTAAAAATAATATTGATTAAAATAGGATTTTAAAACATACTCGGCATTACTAAAATGGAAATGAATCTCTTTGGTTTCTTTTCCATTACTGTGAGTGAGAACTATAGGATCAACATGAAACAACTGGCCAATAACATGTCTAGAAATATATTAGTTATTAAAATCGAGTGGAATTTATTCATTAAACAACAATATATTATAGAAGACAATTACATTACTTCATTCTTAGATTAAATTCTGAATTTTATCTATTGATATCATTGCAAGTTTAATTGAATAATATTAGATTAAATTTAGAGTTTTATTGTTTATATCATTGCCTTATTATTAATAATAGCATCATTATTTATGTTTCATGTAGAAATTCTCATCAATTTATAAATTTAATATAATGAAACTTAAAATATAGGATATATAATACTCACCAATTAGAAAATTCTGATCCAGAGTTCTGGCAAAAAATTTATTGAAATCTACAAATTTCAGACCAAATAAATTACTTGGCAAAAGATCAATTACCCTTATGAAGACAAAAGATATTTTGTACTTATGAGAAGTGGTTTTCCTAGAGCCAATTGCTTCAGAGACTTGGAAATTATAAATGATCTTAGTATCCTTTTTCAAAAAATGTCCGAATTATCCAACCAGTTCTTTTTTTACTGTTGCATGAATTTTTGAACCCTAAAAAGAACAACTATGTCTTTTCTTATCAAAAAATTTGATATAATAATACAAATGTAAAGAAAAGACTGATAGAAAAATACTTACTTGTTCATCAAACAAAACCAATTCAAGTGTTTAACCATATTCTTTTGTATAGATCTTCTATAGTCGAATGATTTTGACTTTTATTTTTCATTGTTGACTAATTGGATTAAACTGAGAGAATGTAGAACCATTTTTTTGTCAAAATCGAATGCTCATTTTTTTAGAGATAATATTTGTTTTTTCTTACGTTTTGTTGAGTATAAATTAAATTATGTGAACCTTATATAGAGAGCTTAGCTCTTGAGATTAAACAAATATTCGGATTACCAAAATTATTAAGATAGATTCGGATTATCACTTTCGAATTAAAATAGTTATCGTTATCCCTTTATTTTCGAAATTGTTATCAAAATTGGTAGAGAATATACTAAAGTAATGGTAATTTTAAAATAGTTTTAATTTAACAAATAATTAAATTATCAAATCATTGTTAAGATAGATTCAGATTATAAAATCAAATTGTTTTGGGTTGTTATCAAATCCTATAAAAGCAGAATATATGAAAGAGTATATGCTTTATCTAAATATCGAAATCATTAAAGATTAGTTATTAAGATATTCAAAATTATTTATTATTATTTAAGTTATTATATAATTATTATTATCTAAATTATTATCGCAATAAGTTATTAATAATTATTAACTAATTATAATCTAAATTAGTTACTGATTATCCGAGTTATCAAAATTATCAAGATAGATCGGATTTTCATTTTCGAATTAAAAATAATTATTGTTAGCCTTTTATTTTTGAAACTGTTATCAAAGTTGTTAAGGAATATACTCAAATAATGTTAATTTCAAAATCGTTTTAGTTTAACAAATAATTAAATTTTTAAATATTGTTAAAATAGATTTGGATTATGAAATCAAACTGTTTTGGGTTTTAATCAAATCCAAAAAAAATCAGAATATATGAAAGAGTATATCCCTAAAAATCCCAAAAATTATTATCTAAATATCGAAATGTTATACTATCATTATAATATCCAATTTCATTATAAAATTATAAGAATACAAAATTATTATAATATAGAAACCATTATAAAATTATTATAATATCAAAATCATTATGAAATTATTAAAATTATCAAAAATTATTATGAAATCATTACAATATCAAAATCATAAAATCATTATAATATACAAATCATTATGAAATTATTAGAATATCTTATGTCATGTCATGCAAATCATTCTCTATTCGAAATCATTAATTCATCATTATAAGATCTTAAGTCATGTCATTAAATTATTATAATGTCAAAATCATTATGAAATTATTATAATATCAAAATCATGAAATCATTATAATATAAAATTTTGGATCACATATATGATCTAATTGATCATATAACATATAATCAATACTTAAATGATATCTTAAATTTCGAATTATATCAAATATATGATTCGAGCAATAATAGTTTGTTGAACTATTAATTCTCTTTATTCGCCATCACTATATAAGATTTTGTATCTCATATAAAAAATAATTCATATTTTATATTATTTTAAAATAATAAAAATTACATATTAGGGAATAATTGAAAGACAAAAAAAGGATTTGACATATAATCAGCACAAACATACGTAAAAATTATATAGTTCGCTTTGATTTAAGAGAATAATAACACCAATTTTATCAACAGAAAGAATTCTAGCTTTGACAGATCTTCTTCCAATTTTCAAGATGTAAATTCTTGTATCCTCCAAAAGATCGAATCTTGATTTCATGTATCTTATCAACAAAACCTTATAAATAAATCCAATTGGTCTTCGAGTATCTCTAGGATTAGTAGACATTAATCTGATAAAAAAATACAAAAATCGTTTGTTAGGAATGTAGACATTAATCTAATCAAGTAAACCTTGTACATAAATAGAATAATAGGTAATAGTTTTATTTAGTTTTTAAATAACAAACAACTATTTTTTGGTCTATATATATGTATATTTTTATTTGTTTTTTAGATAACAAACAACTATTTTCAGGGCTATATATATATATATATATATATATTATTTCGAGGCTATATATATTATAAATATATATTCGTACAATCATAAATATAAATGTAAGTATTTTGCCTAGTAACAAATTCAATAAGCTAAAAACTTAAAATTTAACAAATGACTTAAAGTTGTATTTTCAAAAAGTTAGCCTTTTATTATAGAAATAATTACTTAACTACTCTATAATTATACCTAAATGACTCAAATACTTTTCAAAAAGTTGGACAAAAAAAATAGTGTGGGAAAAATCACAAAAAATGACTTGTCCACTTATTTACAGAACTACCATTTAAAAAAAAAGAAATATAAAGAAAGACGAAGAAACGTCATCCATCGTCGTCTTCTTCCTTCCTCCTCCTCCTTTCCTCTTCTTCTTCTTCTTCTTTTTTTTCTTCTCCTTTTTCTTCTTCTTTTTCTTTTTCTTCTTCTCTTCTTCTTTCATTTTTTCTTCTTCCTCCTCTTCCTCTTCCTCCTCTTCTTCTTCTTTTCGCGGCCTTTTCTTCGCCTTTCTCTATTTTTACGATTTAAAACTTCAAATAAAAAGTAATACACTATATATTTTGCGATTTTGATCTCCAAAACGTATAGTTTTGACCAAATCGAAATGAGTTTCTAACATATTGAAATTGATTTTGTTTTTCCTAGGGGTTGAGAGATTTTTAACCCAGATCTTAATATTCAAGTCATTAATTGGTAAATGTAAATGTTGTATTCTAAGTTTGAGGGTTTAAATTTTCTGGGTTTAGTCTCGATTGTTAGTTTCTCATTTGGTAGATTTTGGTTGATTTAAATATAACTCTATCATATAACTCTATCATACTCTACCACACTAGCGTCGTTAACTCTACCAAACTCTACCACACTATCAAATAAAACTCAACAAAACTCTACTACACAGTTGTTTGAGCTCAACCAAACTCTACCATAAAATCTACCGCACTAGCATCGCTAACTCTACCAAACTCTACCATATAACTCTACCATATAACTGTAGCAAACTCTACCACACTAGTGTTGCTAACTCTACCATTTAACTCAACCAAACTCTACCTTATAACTCTACCAAACTCTACTACACTAGCTCGTTAACTTTACCAAACTCTACCACACTATCAAACAAAACTCTACTAAACTCTACCACACAGTGGACGAGCTTTGGTTGAGCTTGGTTGAGCTTTGGTTGAGTTTTGGTTGAGCTTTGGCTGAGCTTTGGTTGAGCTTTGGTTGAGCTGGGTTGAGCTTTGCTTGAGCTATGCTTGAGCTTTGGTTGAGCTTTGGTTGAGTTAGGTTCAGTTGTGGTTGAGCTTTGGTTGAGCTTTGGTTGAGCTTTGGTTGAGCTTTGGTTGAGCTTGGTTGAGCTTTAGCTGAGCTTTGTTGGAGCTTTGGTGGAGCTTTGGTTGACCTTGGTTGACCCTTGTTGACCTTTGGCTGAGCTTTGGTTGACCTTGGTTGACCTTGGTTGAGCAATGCTAACTCTACCAAACTCTACCATAGTCCACCAAAATCTACCAAACAGACAAAACCTGAGTTATTTAGTGTTTGACAAAATTACTTCCTAATTATGGAAATTTAGTGTAGTTTTTATTTGAAAGTGCTTTATGAACGTGAATTATGGTGCGCTTGACTTTTGGTAGATCTTGGTTGAGCTTGGCTGAGCTTTGGTGGAGTTTTGGTGGAGCTTTGGTGGAGCTTGGTTGAGGTTTAGTTGAGCTTTGGTAGAGCTTTGGTTGAGCTTGGTTGAGCTTTGGTTGAGCTTTGGTTGAGCTTTGGTTGAGCTTTGGTGGAGCAACACTAACTCTACCAAACTCTACCACAGTCCACCAAAATCTACCAAA